>CAUYLG010013414.1:0-22248 GCA_963573385.1 Cacajao melanocephalus
CAAAAGAGGACATATATGAGGCCAACAAACATATGAAAAAATGCTCATCATCACTGGTCATTAGAGAAATGCAAATCAAAACCACATTGAGATACCATCTCACACCAGTTAGAATGGCGATCATTAAAAAATCTGGAGACAACAGATGCTGGAGAAGATGTGGAGAAATAGGAACACTTTTACACTGTTGGTGGGAGTGTAAATTAGTTCAACCATTGTGGAAGACAATGTAGTGATTCCTCAAGGACCTAGAAATAGAATTAAATTTGACCCAGCAATCCCATTACTGGGTATATATCCAAAGGATTATAAATCGTTCTATTATAAGGACACATGCACACGAATGTTCATTACGGCACTGTTTACAATAGCAAAGACCTGGAACCCACCCAAATGCCCATCGATGATAGACTGGACAAGGAAAATGTGGCACATATACACCATGGAATACTGTGCAGCCATAAAAAACGATGAGTTTGTGTCCTTTGTAGGGACATGGATGAACCTGGAAACCATCATTCTCAACAAACTGACACAAGAACAGAAAATCAAACATTGCATGTTGTCACTCATAGGCGGGTGTTGAACAATGAGAACACATGGACACAGGGAGGGGAGCATCACACACTGTGGTCTTTGGGTGGGGGAGCTAGGGGGAGAGGGACAGCAGGGGGGTGGGGAGTTGGGGAGGGATAACATGGGGAGAAATGCTAGATATAGGTGATGGGGAGGAAGGCAGCAAATCACACTGACGTGTGTCCCTATGCAACAATCTTACATGTTCTTCACATGTATCCCAAAACCTAAAATGCGATAAAATATATATTATAAAGTAATTTTGTTTTAAGTGGTTATTTTTATTGCTTGTTTTTTTTAACCTTTTGTCAGCTTACGGACATTTCCTTTTATTCCTAGTTTTCTGTGACTTTTTTCCAAAAATAGGTTTTGAATTTTATCAAATGCTTTTTCTGTAGATATTGAAGTTATTATGGCTTTCTGTATATTGGCGAGTGGAATTTATAGATATTCTAATGTTTTGTATTGTGCTTCCTAGGGTTTACTGCGGAGGAGGATTCCTTGGGGGACTTGGCTGAAATGTTGGAAGGAGAAGTCTACTTGTAAAATTCCTGACTCTCATGGTCATTGGAAGGGACTTCATTTTGTGCTTAAGTAGAAAATAGTAGTGAGAGCCATTTGGCATACTGTGTTTAAGCACAGGTCTACTAACATAAATGGCTAACATTTAGCAAAGTGTCCTTGTGTTGGCAACTTCAGTGTCACACAGTTTATTTCCTGTAACTAACAGTATGGCTAAGTGATGGTTGTCTTTTGTGAGGAAAAAAAATTATTTTGTAGAAGGCAGAAGGATTGGGAGCTCTTTGATTGGTTTTGGAATAGGAGAATTTTCCTGCTCAAGTCCTTTGTTAATTTAGGGTAGGAATGTATTATGTATTCAGTTTTTTGAATAAAGTAAATATCCACTGTAACTTATATGGTAGTTTAAAAATGTGACTTGAAGTTTCAAATTTCAAATTATCTTTTTTTAAGATCAGATATTTGTAGTATCACAGCGATATGGAGCCTCTCAAAATTTCTCTGGGTTTATCCCTGTTGGTCTCAGCATGTGAACATTATTTAAATATACAAACATTAAATGCTATAAAATATTATCACTCCATAAAGAGTTGGGAAATTCTAGAAGCCAAAAGATAATCTATTCTGAAGGCACTTAAATTACATTCCCACTTGTTAACACATTTAGGTAAAATCAGACTTCACTGAAATTTTCCCCTTGAATAAATAATAAGGAGTGCATTGTCAGTAGATACTGGATTTGAGTGGTACTTAAACGCCTTGTTTGCAGTACAGTTATGATCTGCACAGAACTTAAATGTGCCATTACACTTTGTTGTTGGTGTTATTTGTATGGCTTACTAGGCTTAATCAACTGCTTGATTATATACTCAAGTTTGCCTTCATTTTTCTTTTCTATAGCAAATGGTAAATTTCTAACTTTGAAGTAATTTGCTACAATCTCTGGGATCAGTTATGATAATAATCAAAATAATAACAGTAAAGTTACACCAAATTTTAATCCTTGTTAGAAATTGGATGGGATTGGGGTGCTTTTAGGTGGTATGTGTTTGGGGATTTACTGAATCATGACCAAAGTGAATTAGTGCTTGTGACTAGGTTTTCACTGGAATATGTATGCAAGGAATACTGATGGACAAGGGAGGCAGATTACCATTGATAGAACTGCCAGTGCAGAGAACTGGAACAAGCCGGACTAGAGCACTGTGATTTACAAAAACTTTATTTAATGCTCATCTCTTATACCTAGAAAATAATATGTTTGTTCTTAATATCTATCTAGCTAGAGTATGCCTAGACAATTGCTAGCCTGGCTGTGGAGAGAGGGATGATTGGGATATTAAAAGAGAGAAGTTCTTTAAATAAGTCTGCCTGAAGTCTACTTCTTGCTTCTATTTTATAGAAGGTAAAGGGAAAGGTGAGTGGTTAGTGAGATGGTCAAGACTTCCATTTTGAGATTGCCTTGACTTTTGGCATTAGAGCTGTAGAAAAGAGTTGGAGAGAGACCCATTTAATGCTCAGTGACAGACACTACCCCAATGCAAGTGTATCTCTTTGAACTATTGGAATAATCACCTCAAAAAGAAACCACATACCTATTAACAGTCACACCCCATTTTTCTCTTCCCCCAACTCCTGAAAACTGTTAATCTACTTTCTATTTCTATGGATTTACCCGTTCTGGACATTTCATATGAATGGAATTGTACAATATGTGTTTTTTTTTTTTTTTTGTAATTGGTTTCATGTCATTGGCCTCATTTTGTAATTGTAATTAGCACATAATATTTTCATTTATGTCATAGCATGCCTCAGTACTTCCTTTCTATTAAAGTATAATATCTTATTATATAGATATACCATATTTTGTTTATCCATTCATCAGTTGACAGTCAGGTTGTTTCAACTTGTTGGCAATTATGAATAATGCTTCTGTGAACATTTGTGCATAACTTTTGATGAGGACATGTATTTTCATTTATCTTGGGTATAGACCAAGAAGTAGAATTGCTGGGTCATATGGTAACACTAAGTGTGATAATTGAGGAACTGCTCAACTGTTTTCTAAAGTGACTGTATCACACTAACAATTGTCACACTAGCAATATATCAGGTATCCAGTTTCTTCACATTGTCACAAACCTTGATTTATATTTCTTTTTGTTTATAGCTTTGCTAATTATTGTGTATTAGGTAGCTCACATGGTTTTGATTTGCATTTTTATAATGACTAATGACATTGATCATCTTTTCATGTGCTTTTTGCCATTTGTATATTTGAAGAAATGTGTACTTATATCATTTGCCTACTTAATTTTTTTTTAATTAAAATAGGCAAATGATATAAGTAGGCAAATGAGTTGCAAGAGTTGCAAGAGTTTGTTATATATTTTGGATACATCTGGTCTCTTAACATCAGAATTTTTTTTTTTTTTTTTTTTTTTACTGAATTCAGAAAACCATTAGAAAAGGGCATTGTTGCAGATTAGGATTTTTGGAAGCAGATGCTGAGACAGAATTTGGGGTATAAAATATCTTTAGAGATCAGCACTTGTGAAAGGAAGGAGGAGAACAGGATTGGTCAGAGGGAGAAGTTGAATTTATGTGAAGGCTTGGCAAAAGTTCAGCCAACCTGGCAGCAAGCTCTGGAGCAAATATTGCCTATCAGGGTTGTCCTGCATCAGGCTGAAATGCCTGGGCCTTCCTATTACCACTTGGCTTAGTCACTGAATGAGGGTCTGCAGTGGAAAGGCATGACCTAGGATGAAGCAGCACTTTTCAGCTGAGGCCAGCTCTGAAGTGGTAAACAGCTGGAGTCTGTTTGCACTCTCTGAACAGCTCATTCCCCTTGAAGGGGCATCTGGGTGGTTCACATGCATCTTATCTTTTAAAATGTTGGTTGAACCTTGAATTCACAAAGTTTAGCAGAGATTCTGGGAGCATGTTTATGGGGTGAGAATATTTGATATTGATTTCGCAAATGTGTTATTACTGCTGTTTCATGGTATAGATTGTTTTGAAATCTTCTGAAGATAGTTTGGCCTGGAGTTATGTACATTTATAATATTATTTATGTTTTATTATTTATGTTTACTATAGAATTAGAGTATCTTAAGTAGTGTATATGAGGTTCATAATTGCCTCATATAAAAGCAATTTTTATGTTTGTTTGATGCAATCTGTGTTCCTAAAGTTTTGAGTGTGACGTATTCTTTTTGAGAATTATTTTGTCTTTGGCCATAGCTCTGCCATTTCTGCTACATATTATGAAAGCTTCATAAAAGACTATTTAAATTTTTTTCTTTTCAAATTTGTTTCAGATTTGAGAATCATCTTAGTCTTTAATTTCTTAAGTTTTAGCATTGTCACAGATATTCTAAGGTTTTCTATTCTTGCCTTGTTGAGTTTCTGTCTTTTTGCAAGCCAATAAACAATGTGCTAGCTAACCAGATGATTACCAATTTTGGGACCTATTAAAAAGACATAGTAGTGCAATACTATTTCTTTTAAAATACTTTTATTTGATATCTCTTAACTTTTGTCCCCTTTTACAGATGCCTGATTTACCAAAGTATTGGGAGAGATGATAATAAGTAATTTTGATCAGTCTTGATTCTAAATAGCAAACGAAATATACTAAGACAGTTTTCATTGACAACTTTAGTCTATAGATATCTATATCCAGTTTGCCCAGACTCCAAATTATAATGCTTCCTAATAATAGAAATTAGTATATAAGAGTAGGTATGAATCTTCTGCAGAATGAAGAAACTGGAATTATTTTTCTAGTGAGGTTGTGTTGTTTGAGTGTATCAACATGGTCGAGTAGAAGAAACTCATTCATAATTAGGAGTCAGAAGACCTGAGTTAGAATCTCAGCTACCGCTTAACGTCTGGGATGCCTTAACAAGGCTTACTTAGCTTTTCAAAGCCCAGAATGCCTTATCTCCATAAAATGCAGGTATGTCAACTCTGCCTACCCCTGCCAGTTGTGGTAATGACCTAATAAGATAATGAATACGAATAGAACTGGTCATCTTCTGACCAATGTATAAATTTATGAGATAGTTGGAAGAATGTTCTTCTTTGGTCAAATGAAGGTGGAACCCACATTTGTGGTCTTTGTTCAGGCACACATTTTAATAAGGTTTGAAAGGAATGTAAAGGATATAAATATAATCAAATGAATAAATAAAATGTATTTAATTATGTTAAAAAATTACGTTCTGTTATAATTATTTTCAATATAGTCTTGGAAACCCAAGTTAACTCAACAGATATTTATTGTGAGACTTTATTATTTGTACATAGAGTATATCCAAGTGATGCATATTAAAAGGTTCTTATTTCTGTGAATTGGATTGATTTTGGTATTCTTCTGGGGGTTTGAGCACAAATTAATTGGAATCTAGTTATTTAAGATTTTATGTGGATTACTAATATTTTTGAAGAGATTTATAGTTTGCAAAATGCTTTCATATACATTTTTTAATGTAATCTTCATAATAATCGTGCAAAGGTAACTGCTCTTATTTTCATGATTCGTTCCATTACTTAGGTTAGAGAATTTATAACTTCCTGAAGGTTACTTAGCTACTAGGTGGAGGAACTGAAATTAAAAACCTAGATTTCTCATTCCAAGCCTACTATATTGTGTTGCTTGGGAAACTAAGGAATTATTTTAGATAGACTTGGATTGGAACTGAGTATTCTTAATCTTAGGAATCTAAGAGGTTTGGCTCCGAAACCTTGATCCAAACACGATTTTGCATTTGTTATAAAAGCCACCATTTTCTACACACCAGGGGCCCGTATTACCCTGGACATTGGTCTTGTGTCTGTTCAGCCTGATTTCTTCATTCTTCAGCTTCTTTCCCAGTGCCCACACACCAACATTTTTTTACTGTAGCCTCAGAATAATGCTGGACAGCATTATTATGAACTAGTCTTTGCTGATGAGCAACTGATGACTATTTTAACTATAATTTGGGTGGGTCTTTTGCTTCCTTATAAATCCCTTCTACCAATTCTATTTACTGTAATTTCAGTTGCCAGTAAGCTATTTTGAACTTGATTTCTAGAGTCTCACTTAGCATAGAATCTTTAGGGCCAGACTGGAACCAAACCAGTCTTGGGAACCTCAGAAAATTAACCCAATTTTACTTGTTCTGTGATATATTTTGTACTCTTATCAATACATTCAGAATGTGAAGCAAAAAGGGCTTCTGTTGCAAAATCACCTAGTTCATATTTAATACCTGCCTAAAAACAAACAAACGTAGAAAAATAAGCCTTCTATTTATCTTCCTGTACATTTTATAAGTGCATATGCCACATTTTGAGCAAACAGGGCAAATAAGAAATATTCTACTATTTCATATTTTCAAATGCTGACTGGATAAAGATTACACATGACAAGTTATTTATAGCTTTATACATAGATTCTGTGTTGGAATCATAGAAAGGAAAAAGATATGATAATTGCTTTGTGTAGTTCACAGAATGAAATGGCAAACTGAGATGTTTTGAATCTAGTTTGTACTATAACTGTTTCTAGGAAACCATATTTAAACAGCAATGGTTATCATGAAGTATACAACATGTCAACTGTGTCCCAATTCACATCAGTAAAAACCATCCACCACTTTATTCTCTGTAACCTAACTTCCATCAGATAGTGCCAAATAAACTGTGTCGAGTGCACATATTAATACACATCAAATGTACCAAACAGCTTGCTGGCTGCATTTTCAGTAGTGTTTATCTGTGGTCATGCAGGTTATAACTCTGAATTTTTATTAGGAAAACTAAATTGAGAATTTATAATGTTCTTTATTTAGCTTCACCAGCTGTGCCACAGCCAGGAAAAATAACTCAAGAGGGTAAAAAATCTAACACTTGTTAAGAAAGCAACAGACAGATTGCTTTTGCTTCATGCTTACCTGCTTTGCATCTGCTACTATAAGGTTTAGGGTCACTTGTAATAATTAGTTTTCTTTTTTTGAGACAGAGTTTCGCTCTCTCCCCCAGGCTGGAGGGCAGTGGCAGGATCTTAGCTCACTGCAACCTCTGCCTCCCAGGTTCAAGCGATTCTCCTGCCTCAGCCTCCTGAGTAGCTGGGACTACAGATGCATGCCACCACACCTGGCTAATGTTTTGTATTTTTTGATAGAGACAGGGTTTCACTGTATTAGCCAAGCTGGTCTCAATCTCCTGACCTTGTGATCCGCCCGCTTGGCCTCCGAAAGTGCTGGGATTACAGGTGTGAGCCACCATGCCCGGCCATTAGTCTTTGAACTTACGTGTTATTACTCTAGCAAATTGCTTTGTGAGTTTTTAGGTTGTCTCATATAAAATTAGAATAATTATTAATTTTTATTTAATCTTTGAAATCTTGAAAGTGATTAATTGAAATACAAATTTTGATAATTGCCCTAGCACTGAAAACATGTTTACAATTTTACCTTTGGTAAACCAGTCACAATGAAATAATTATATATATTATTCTGTTCAGGAATCAGACAATGTAGGGCCCATGAAAAATAATCTAATAGTTTATATTTGGAAGAAATAGTGAGTTAGAAAAGGAATAGAGTAAAAAATGCAAGAAATCTCCTGTAGGTAGTTAAATTAGTTGTGGAATATTTAACAAAGGGTGCTGTGTGGAATACCTCATTATGAACATTTCTCTTTTTTTTAATTTTGAGACGGAGTTTCACTCGTTACCCAGGCTGGAGTGCAATGACGCGATCTCGGCTCACCGCAACCTCTGCCTCCTGGGTTCAAGCAATTCTCCTGCCTCAGCCTCCCGAGTAACTGGGACGACAGGCGTGCGCCACCATGCCCAGCTAATTTTTGTATTTTAGCAGAGACAGGGTTTCACCATGTTGACCAGGATGGTCTCGATCTCTTGACCTCGTGATCCACCTGCCTCGGCCTCCCAAAGTGCTGGGATTATAGGCATGAGCCACCGCGCCCGGCCCTCTTTAATTTCTATTACAAGATGATGTGTAATAAAAAGTTGCTGGTGAAATTTGTGCACCATCACATGGAACTTGACTAATTCTTGAATGGAAATACATAGCACTTGCAAATATTTATTTGTTTTAACATTATTGTAATTATCAGTATAGGTCTGATATATTTTCTTTGTTGCTGCTTGGCTGTTTGATTTGGCAGCTACAAAGTAAGCCCATAGGAGGGCAGTGACCATACTTGTTTTACTCACCATTGTATCTGCAGAGTCTTGCATATTGCCTACCTTAAATACTAGGATACATTTCTTGAAGGGATATAGACACATTTTATTTATGTAGAATTTATGGAGTTTTGAGTTACCTATACACAGAAGAAAAATAGGAGCTACTTCTGTGCTAAGTGAAAGTGCTTCCCCAGTGAAAAATAGTCTTGTATTCTAGGTATTCCTTTTAGAATATCTCGCACCATTGAGTAATAGTAAAATGGCTAGTTACAGGAATGATTGGCTATATAAACCTTCTGTACTATTTAATTCTGAAGCAACATTTTATAAATGAAAAAATTAAAGAGTTTTGATATGACTTGCTGCTGAGGTGTTATTAAGTGATGTACCTGTGATTCGTTTACAACAATTAAAAAGTAAGCTAACATGTATGTTGTACACATAATTATGAATCAGACACTCTATTAAATGTTTTACATTTAACCTCACTGTAACACTATGAAGGAAACATGATTATCATTTCCATTTTACAAATGTGGAAAATGAGGCCCAGAGAAGTAAAATAACTTGTCAAGGGCTCATGGCTAGTTCTTAGTGAGCCAGGGGGTCCTTTCTCTTATGGCACATCACCTACAATTAGACTTGACACAGGGGCAGCATTGGTTATGGCCATTTGGAACATTCATAGTTTTAAAATATTTATTTTTGGTACTAGTTTTTTAAAAAGTATTTTCTGTTACATTTTGCTGATTATGGAAATTGATCTGTTTTTAAAGATAATTATAAAATGTACCTCTGAATGGAAACTGAAATTTACCTTATGGATAGCAAATCAAATTGGGTTCCTCAGAGGAATATTCAATCTTGTTATATTGCCATGAATGTAGTTCTTATATAATTTCATTAACAGTTTTGGATTAATTGATTAAATTTAAATTTTTATATTATAGATGATGCACTTTTTTTCCTTTTAAACTGTAGGAGAAGTGATTTGCTTTACTGTTCATGGGCATCCTGGGAAAAGCCATCTATTTTTAGTTTTAATACCTTCCCTTTGGCCAGAGTAGAGCAGAATTGGATTTTAATAAATCATGATTTGATAATATGATTGTTTACTAGAGTGCCATTTATAGAGTATGGCTTCTAGACATTGATGACATCGTTTCATTTTAAAAAGAGCTAATTTTTCCCTTGAAGTTGCATTTTTAATTACACTGTAGGAAATTTGTAGATACTTTATATATTTATGTATTTGCCCCTTCCTATCTGTTTGTTCCACAAGGAAGACATTCTGACCTTGTAATGGCACATGCTTACAATTTATTTTAAAAGAAATTTTAAGTTTTTGGAACTACCCAAAGATATTTTTTAAAAACATTAGGTGATAGGTAACTAAATAGTAAGTTTAGCTAAATTCAATTCAGGAAACATTAGGTAACTGTAACGTATAAGGTATTTTGTTTGGTGACATAAGAGAAAGATGACGAAAACTTGATATCTCTATTCCTGAGGCTTGTATGCCGTTAGCTGACTCAGATAAATTCATAAATAAGTATAATGCAAAGCAGACAATAATAACTATTGTGTAGGCATCAACAAAGTGCAGTGGGAGATTAAGATAGATTAATTCTGAATAGGAGGATCAAGGAAGTTCTCCTGGTATAGATAGGTTTTGAGTAGAACTTAATTTATTGCTTTCATTCATTCTAGACTGTCTTCTGAAGATTGATGTCTATTTCCTTGAGCTCTTTAATTTTGTTGCCAATTTGGATAAACATGGCACAAATCCAGCAGGGAGGTCCAGATGAAAAAGAAAAGACTACAGCACTGAAAGGTATATACTTAATTTGCTTTTTCAGGAAATCTTCACTGTGCCTAATAAAGGTGTAGGAATATTTAGGTGACCTTCCATTCATTTCAAATTAAAATAAGAATATAAGTACCTAAAATATTTGCAATTATTTATATTCCTCACAGCCACTATTACTGCATCTGAGATGTATATACTCAGTCAATAAATCATGGAATTATGTAATTTTGGTTCTATAAGAATTCTTAATGCTTTTCTTAGTCAATGTCATACATTTAATAATAAAACTAATACATTTTTTGAATCAAAGCTAGTGCCCTTACGTTATGCTTGCTGGTTGAAATATCATACTGGATTAGGGTAATGATCTGTCTGTTTCTGTATTCTGTCTTTGTGGCATTGGCATTACTGATATTTAAATGAGAGGCCTTCCATGTTAACATTTTAGAAGGAATCTGCCTTAGACATTGTTAGGGAATTTTGAATCCTAGAATTAAAAAAGAAATCTGCTATCTAAAATAATTTGACTTCTAAAAGAAGTATCTGTTGTTGAATTGTGAGTTAGCTTGCTTGCTCTCTTTTCCGTCTCTCTTTGTCTCTTTCTCTTTCTCTCCCTCCCTCCCTCCCTCCCTCTTTCTTTTCTTTTTTGACAGTCTTACTCTGTTGCCCGGGCTGGAGTGAAGTGGTGTGATCTTGGCTCACTGCAGCCTCAACCGCTGGGGCTCAAGCGGTCCTCTCACTCAAGCCTCCCAAGTCGGGATTACAGGTGTGTGCCACCACGCCCAACTAATTTTTGTAAAGATGGGGTCTTCCTATGTTTCACTGGCTGATCTTGAACTGCTAGGCTCAAGTGATCTGCCTGCCTTGGCTTCCCAAATGCTGGGATTATAGTTGTGAGCCACCACACCCTGCCCAAGTTTTCTTCATTATCATATATTTTAATCTGTCTGGTGGCTTGTGCAAAATCAGATTATCTAAGTAACTTGTGCAAGTTTTCACAGTTATTTTAATGGTGGAAAAACCTCTTCTGGGTTTTCTAAATGTTGACATACCAACTGTCTTAGTCCATTTTGTGCTGCTGTAGGAATACCACAGACTGCGTAATTTTAAATGAATAGAAGTTACAGTTCTGGAGGCCAAGAGGTTCAATATCAAGGTACTAGCATCTGGCGAAGGCCTGCTTGTTGTGTCATACTGTGGAGTATTGGCCAAGAAACAAAAGGGGCCAAACTTGCCCTTTATAATTGCAGTACTCTCACCTAAGAGACCAAAGCCCATGGCCTAATCATTCTTGAAGGTCCTCACCTCTCAACGCTGTTATGGCAGTACCTAAATTTCAAAATAGATTTTAGAGAGGACAAATATGCCAACCATGGCACTAACTATACCAGATAATGAAGTTGCCATTGACTTGTTTCATCATAGAGACTATCTGGCCTTCAAGGGTTCCCAGGTATGCTTTGTAACAGATGCCCTAGCAGAATATATACCATACAGTCATGACTGTGGCTGCTCTTCTGAATCCCTGGCTGTCCTACTCTGATGTGTCAGGCTGGGCTGGATAATAACGATGCCTCAAGAACCCTTATATGACCTTCTTTTTTATTTTATCATGAAAGCCTGAAGCAGATACAGGATAAAGCAACCACTTCTTTGCTTGATTTGTGTCACCTTGTCCCTGCTTTTAGAGGTAATTATCTATTGAGAGAATGGTATAACTAACCCTAACTTACAAAAATGGAAAATGATTAAGGGGATTGCTTTCTTTAGGTTTTCTAGACCAAGTCTTCCTACAAATGTGAGGTAGTGATGGCTTAGATTAGGTTGATAGCAAGGGGATGATGAAGAATTGACACATTCTGTGACAGATTCTGGATATGTTTTTAAGGAGGGGATGACATGCTTTGCTGATTTATTGGACATGGGATGTTAGAGGAAAAACTCAGGTAACTGAAGGTTTTTGGCTGAAAGAGACCGAAGACAGGTGCCATAAATTAGATTTAGAAAGTGCCGGAAATGTTTGGTGGTGGTGGAAAGCAAAAATTAGGTTTTAAGCATATTAAATTGAAGTGCCACTTAAACATCAGAATGAAGATGTTGAGTTTGGGAAAGAGTTTGGGCTAGAGATAAATTTTGCAGATTCATTTACATAGAGATAATATTTAGTCCTAATTGAAATCACTTGAGGTGTCAATGTTGCTAGAAAAAGAGATCTGAAGATTGAGCCCTGGGCACTGAGACCTTTAGGGTCAGGAAGCTGAGGAGAAAGTAGCAAAAGAGGCTGAAAAGTAATTTTTAGTAAAATGGGTTGAGAATCAGGAACGAGAGAGAGATTCTGAATGCCAAATGAAAAAATTAAATGGCAGTAATTAGTTAAAGTCATGCTGGTGATGGGTCAGATTAGAAGAGAACTGAGAATTTACTTTTGCATTTGATGATGTGGAGGTCATTGGTGACCTTCGCAAAGAGCTGTTTAAGTAAATAGAAATGAAAGCCTGTTTGGAGAACTTTCAGTAGAGAATGGAAAGAGGCGTTAGAGACAGCAGTAAACAACCCTACAGAAGGTTTTACCGCATGTTTGTGTGCTGCTGGGAATGATCTAGCACACTCAGAATAATGGATGATTTAGGAGTGAGGGCGAGGAATGTTAAGTCAGAGTTTCCATCTAAATACACATGCTGGGTTTCCACCTATATAGATTTTGTGCATGTTCAGCCTTAATGTGAAAATTTGATCTCCCAAGTTTATACTCCTGCAAGCAGTATATGAGTTCAGATTGACTTTCTGAATTTTAGTGTTAGCACAGTGATGTTAAAAGAGTAGATAGGTTCTAGAAATAGAACTATCTAGATTCAAATTCAAGGTTTTCCTTCTTACCATGAGTAAGTTGCTTAACTTCTCTGAATCTAGTAACTATATGGATTCAAACTCAAGGTTTTCCTTCTTACTATGGGCAAGTTCCTTAACTTCTGTGAATCTTTCTCTTCATCTGTGCTACAGGAATAATAATGCTGGGTACAAATGGTATTGTAAGTGTTAATGGAGGAGTAAACTGAAAATATTAGAAAATAAAATGGCAAATGCATAGTAAAGTATATTTTGAACAACTTAGTAAACTAATTTGTTCTAAACCTTATCCCTTTAACGGGAAGACAGGTTTATTCTTGAGTTGATTCAAAACTGGGCTATGATATGTAATACAGTGAACTAATAATGATCACTCTCACCTATTCATTAGAGGATTTCAGATTTACATGGCAAGATGCACACTTGGAGGTAATTTAACTTTTCACTAATGGAAAAGTGCTTCAGATGAGGCGTAAATGGTAGAAAAAAATTATATTAGTGGTGAGAAAAATGTTAGGTAAAACTCAAGATGGTCGGGGTTAAAGCAATGCATTCTGGAAGAAAGTAGTTTGAATTAGTTTGCTGTAATAATGGTGTTAATGAAGATGATAAGGAAGATGGTGATGACTGTTACCATTAAAGGAAGGCATGCTATGCACCAGACAGTTATGTCATCTCTTTTGGAGATGGCAATGAAGATACGCTTATAAAGAATTCTTACATTTCTTTTTAATTTTTTTTTTTAAAGAGATGGGGTTTCACCATATTGGCCAGGCTGTTCTTAAACTCGACCTTGTGATCCGCCTGCCTCGGCCTCCCAAAGTTCTGGGATTACAAGCGTGAGCCACCGTGCCCGGCCTGAATTCTTGCATTTTTAAAAAATATTATCTTTTTCCTTTGCCAATTCTATAGGGTTTTAGTTTATCTACTGCCTCTTATTGATTTGTTGACCCTTTTTACCTGGATTTCTGAAAATATGTTCTGTATCTAGTTCTCTTAGTTTATATGGATTAGTTTTTATTTACCACTGCCCTCTAACTCCAGGCCCCTTCAAAAATGCCGGCATTTTGCCATAGTGCCTTTATTAAAAATTATTCTGGACATTTATGTTGAGTTATTATGATCATTATTTGTGATAACTTAATGGTATTATCTTATATGGCTAATAGTACATCAAAACCAAGATATTCATATTGGTGTAGTACTGTTAACTAAAACACAGTCATTATTCAATTTTTATTAGGTTTTATATGCAGTAGTGTGTATTTGAGTGTGCGTGCGTGTGTGTGTGTGTGTGTGTTTGGAGTTCTGTACAATTTGATCCTGTGTATTGTCTTGTGCAACCATGACCACAAACAATCAAGATATAGAAGTGTTCTACCACTAGCAAGTCCTTTTTGCTACCCATTTGTAGGCATGTCCGTAGCCGCCAACTTCTTCTCTGTCTCCTGGCAATCACAAATCTGTTCTCCATCCCTTTAGTTTTGTCATTTTGTAGATGTTATAGAAATGGAATCATAAGATATGTAATTTTTTGAGATTGGCTTTCTTCAATAAGCATAATGCCTTTGAGATCCATCCCAATTTTTGTAAATATCAATAGTTATTTATGTTTATTGCTGATATTCCGTTGTCTAGATATGCCATTTTGTTTAACCATTGACCCCATTGTAGGACATTTGGATTGATTCCAGATTTTGATTATTAGAAATAAATTTAATGTGCATATTCATGTATAAGTTTTTATGCAAGCATAAGTTTTCATATCTCTAGGTTAAATGCCCAAGAATGTGATTGCTGGGTCATATGGTAAGTGCATTTCTAACTTTATAAGCTAATACTAAACTATTTTCCAGTGTGGCTGTACCATTTTACATTCCCACCAGCCATGTATGAAAGAACCACTTTCTCTACATCCTCCTCAGCATTTGGTGTTATTACTGTTTTAGTTTTAGCCATTTTATTAGATACATAATGTATCTCTCTCATGATGTTGAGCATACATCTTTTCATGTGCTTATTTGCCATCTATACCTTGCCTCTGGTAAAATACCTATTCATATCTTTTGTCCATTTTCTAAATGGATTTTTTAAAAACTATTGAGCTTTGATAGTTCTTTATATTTTTTAGATACAAGTCTCTATTGGATATATTCTTTGTGTGTATTTTCTCCCAGTCTATAGCTTGTCTTTCATCCTCTTAACAGATTCTTTTGTAGGGCAAATGTTTTTAATTCTGACGAAGTCCTGTTCATCAATTTTTTTCTTTTATAAACTGTGCTTTTAGTGTCATGTCAGAGAACTCTTTTCCTAGCCCTAGTTTATGAAAGTTTTCTCCTATGCATTCTTCCAAAAGTTTTATGTTTCACAATTAAATTAATGATCTATTTTCAGTTAATTTTTAAACATATATTAATAGGTTCTGTTTCATTGCTGAATTTTATTCTATTGAATTAATAAACTATATTTTAGTTACTCATTTGCCAAATGTTAGACATTTTTGTTGTTTCCAGGGTTGGCTGATTATGAATAGTCTTTAAAAACATTCATCAACAGGTTTTTATGTGGATATTTATTTTCATTTGTCCTGGGTTGATACATAGGAGGAGGACTGCTGGGTAATATGGTATGTCTACACTAACTTCGTAAGAACTAGAAAACCACTTTTCAAAGTACCTGTATTATTTTTCATTACCACGAATAATGTATGAGAGTTCTCTTAGTTTGGCATCTATATCAGCAATTAATATTGACAGGTTTCTTAACTTTTTTTTTCATTGTCACAGGTTTCTGTTTCTATGAGGGTTCAATTTGCATTTTCCCAATGGTGAATTACATGACATATATACATCTTTCTTGGTAAAGTCTAGAATTTTGCCATTTTTTTTGTGTGTTCTTATTGTTGAGTTTTAAAAGCTCTTCATATATTCTGGATACAACTTCTTTTTAAGATTTGTGATTAGTAAACATTCCCAGTCTTTGGATTGTATTTCATTCCTTTTTGTTTCATTAATATATATTTGTACATATTTATGGGATACGTGTGATATTATGTTATATGCATAGCATGTGTAATGATCAAGTTAGGATATTTTCATTATCCATTTCTCCAAGTGTTCATGATTTCTATGTGTTGGGAACTTTTTAACTCCTCTCTTTTAGCTGTCTTGAAATATATAATACTTTGTTGTTAACCCTAATCACTCTACATACTATTGAACATTAGAACTTATACCTTCTATCTAACTGTATGTTTCTAGCCATTAAACAAACTCTCTTTATTGTTTCCTCCTGTGCACCATCACCCCACACACTTCTCTGATAGCTATCATTCTACTCTCTGCCTCCATGAGATCAACTTTTTTAGCTCTCACATGAGTGAGAACATGCACTGTGTGTCTTTCTGTACCTAACTTATTTCACGTAACACAATAACTTCCAGTTCCATCCATGTTTCTACAAATGACATCATTTTATTTTTTCTTATGTATGCATGATATTCCTTTTTGTATATATACCACATTTTCTTATGGTCAAATAGTATTTCATTGTGTATATTATATTACATTTTCTTTATCCATTCATCCGTTGATAGACACTTAGGTCGATTCCTTATCTTTGCTATTATGGATAACAATGCAATTATTCTTTAGATATACTGATTCCTTTTCTGTGAATAAATTCCCAGTAGTACAAATACTGTCTTGTATGGTAGTTCCGTTTGTAGTATTTTGAGAAATGTCCATACTGTTTTCCATGAAGGTTGTACAAATTTGCATTCTTAACAACAGTGTATAAGAATTCCGTTTTCTCTACAGCCTCATCAGCTTCTGTTATTTTTTGTCTTTTTACTAATAGCCATTCTAACCCAAGTGAGAGGATATCTAATTGTGGTTTTAATTTGCATTTCCCTGAAGATTAATGAAATTGAGCATTTTGTAACATACCTATTGGCCATTTGTATGCCTTCTTTTTAGAAATGTTTATTTATGTCCTTTGTCCACTTTTTAATGGGCTTATTTTTTGTTTTTTACTGTTGAATTGTTTGATTTCCTTGTGTATTCTGGATTATCAGTACTTTGTTGGATGAATAGTTTATAAATATTTTCTCGCATTAAATAGTTTGTCTCTTCATTCTATTGATTGTTTTCTTTGCAATGCAAGAGCTGTTTAGTTTAATGTAGTCCTATTTGTCTGTTTTTTGTTTTTGTTTTCTCAAAAGGCTTTAACCATAAAAATATTTGCCTAGACCAGTGTCTTGAAGTGTTTCCCCTATGTTTGATTATAGTAGCTTTGTCATTTCAGGTCTTACATTTAAGTCTTCAATCCATCTTGAGTTGATTTTGGTAGATTATGAGTATTAGGGCTCCAGTTTCATTCTCCTGTGTATAGATATTTAGTTTTTCCAGAATCAGTTATTGAAGAGGGTGTTCTTTCCCCAGTGCATATTCTTGGTGCCTTTGTTGAAAATCATTTGACTATAAATATGTGGATTTATTTCTGAGTTCTCTATTCTCTATTCTGTTCTATTAGTCTACATGTAATTCATTCATTCATTCATTTATTCATTTATTTATTTTGAGACGGAGTTTCACTATTGTTGCCCATGCTAGAGTGCAATGACTTGATCTTGGCTCACTGCAACCTCCGCCTCCAGGGTTCAAGCGATTCTCCAGCCTCAGTCTCCCAAGTAGCTGAGATTACAGGCACCCACCACCACACTCAGCTAATTTTTTTTTTCTTTTTGCATTTTTAGTAGAGATGGGATTTCACCATGTTGACCACGCTGGTTGGTCTTGAACTCCTGACCTCAAATGATCCCCCTACTTCGGCCTCCCAAAATGTTGGGATTATAGGCATGAGCCACTGCACCTGGCCTGACATATCTTTTATTTTTAGCAAAATGCCTCCAGCTTCGTTCCTTTTGCTCACATTGCTTTGGCTATTTGAGCTCTTTTTTGTTTCCATATGAATTTAGTGGGTTTTTTTTCTTTTTTTTTTCTGTTTTTGTGAGGAATGTCATTGGTATTTTAATAGGGATTGCATTGAATCTGTAGATTTGCTTTGGGCAGTATGGTCATTTAATTCTTCCAATCTATGAGCATGGAATGTCTTTCCATTTGTTTGTGTCCTCTTCGGTTTGTTTTATTAATGCTTTATACTTTTCCTTGTAGAGGTCTTTTACCTCTTCGGTTTAATTTATTCCTAGGTATTTTTCTTATAGCTGTTGTAAATGAGTTTTCCTTTTTGATTATTTTCTCAGCTCATTTATTATTGGAATATAGAAACACTACTGATTTTTCTATGTTGATTTTATATACTGTAATTCTATTGAATTTGTAAGATCTACAAGTTTTTTTGGTGGAGTCTTTAGGTTTTTCTAGATACAAGATTACATCATCTGCAAAGGGACAATTTGACTTCTTTTCTAATTTGGATGTGTTTTTATTTTGTTCTTGACTGATTTTATTTTGATTTTATTTTTTATTTTGTACTGTGCTGAATAGGAGTGATGAAAGTGGGTATCCTTGTCTTGTTCCAGTTTTTAGAGGAAAAGCTTTCAACTTTTCTCTGTTCATTGTGATGTTTGTTGTGAGTTTGTCACATATGACCTTTATCATGTTGAGGTATGTTTTTTCAATGCCTAGTTTGTTGAATGTTTTATCAGTCAGGGTTGTTGAATTTTATCAAATGCTTTTACCGCATCTACTGAGATGATAATATGGTTTTGTTTTTCATTCCATTGATGTGCTGTATCACACTGATTGATTTGCATGTGTTGAACTATCCTTACATTTCTAGGTAAGTCCTACTTGATTATGATGTATTATCTTTTTTATGTGCTGTTGAATGTTTTGTTGAGAAATTTTGCATCTATGTTTGTTAGGAATATTGGTCTTAAGTTTTCTATTTTTGTTGCAATCTTGTCTGATTTTGATATCAAGGTAATTCTAGCCTTGTAAAATGAGTTAGGGAGAATTCCCTCCTCTTCATTTTTTTTGGAATAGTTTGAGGATAAATTGTGTTAGTTTTTCTTTGAACGTTTGGTAGAATTCAGTAGTAAAGTCATGTGGTCCTGGACTTTTCTTTTTTCGGAGACTTTTTATTACTATTTGTTCTCATTACTCACAACTGGTCTGTTCAGTTTTTTTTTTATTTCTTTCTGATTCAATCTTGGTAGATTGTGTTTGCCCAGGGATTTATTTACTTCCTCTAAGTTTTCTAGCTTGTACAGTGGTTCATGATAGTCTGTTACGACCTCTTGTATTACTGTGGTAGTTTCAATGATTCCTTTATCATTACTAATATATAGATATATTTTGAGATGGAGTCTCACTCTGTTGTCTAGGCTGGAGTGCAATGATGTGATCTTGGCTCATTGCAACCTCTGCAGTGATCCACCCGTCTTGCCTTCCCAAAGTGTTGGGATTATAGGCGTGAGCCACCATGCCCGGCCATCATTACGGATTTTATGTCTGTCTTCTGGGTTTGTGTGTGTGTGTGTGCTTAGTTTGGCCAGCTGTTTATCAATTTGTTTATCTTTTCAAAAAAGTTACCTTTTATTTTATGGATTTTTTTTAACCTGTATTTCACATAATTCTGCTCTTACCTTTTTATTCCTTCTAATTTGGAGTTTGGTTTGTTCTTCTCTTATTCATTGAGATGCATCCTTAGAATATTTGAAATCATTCTACTTTTTTGATGTAGTCGTTTATCACTGTATCATTTCCTTTTATCCTTGCTTTTTCTGTTTTGCATAGGTTTTGGTATGTTGTGCTTGATTTTCATTTGCTTTAAGATAGTTCTTTATTTTTTCATAATTTCTTCCTTGACTGACTGCTCATTCAGAAGTGTGTTTAGTTTCCACGTATTTGTACATTTTCTCAAGTTCTTCTCTTTATTGATTTCATACATGATACTTTTTTTTTTGGTCAAAATTTGTTGAGTCTTGTCTTGTGACCTAACATATGGTCTATACTGGAGAATATTTTATGTGCTGAGAAGAAGAAAATGTGTACTCTGCAGATCTTAGATGAAATGTTCTATAAATGTCTGTTTGGTCCATATGATCTAATGTATAGTTTAAATCCTCCTTTGGTGATATTCTGGCTAGATGATCAGTCTAATGCTGAGAGTGCAGTGTTAAAGTCCCCAACTATTATTTTATTGGAATCTATCTTTCCCTTTAGATCTAATATTTGCTTTATATGTCTGGATACTCCAGTGTTGAGTGCATATTTGTTGAGAATTGTCATATTCTCTTGCTGAATTGATTCTTTTATTGTTATATAATGACCTTCTTTGTCTTTTTTTTTTTTTTTTAACTGTTTTTGACTTAAATTCTGCTTTAGCTGATGTTAAGTATAGCTACTCTTGCTTACTTTTAGCTTTCGTTTGCATGGAATGTCTTTTTTTTTCTTTGGAGACAGGGTCTCACCATATCACTCAGGCTGGAGTGCAGTGGCACAATCACAGCTCACTGCCAAATCCACCTCCTGGGCTCAAGTGATCCTCCCACCTCAGCCTCCTGAGTAGCTGAGACTCCAGGCTCGTGCCACCATGCCAACTAATTTGTGTATTTTTTGTAGAGATGGGGTTTCACCGTGTTGGCCAGCCTGGTCACAAACTCCTGAGCTCAAGTGATGTGCCTGCCTCAGGCCTGTAGAGTGCTGAGATTACAGGTGTGAGCCACAGTGCCCAGCCAGAATGTCTTTCTCCATCCCTTTACTTTCAGTTTATATGCGTCTTCACAGGTAAGTTGTGTTTTGTAGTCAGCAAATAGTTGGGCCATGTTTTAAGATCCATTCAGCAAGTCTATGTCTTTTTTTTTTTCTCGTTTGGTTGCCAAGGCTGTAGTGCAGTGGTGCCATCTTGGCTCACTGCAATCTCTGCCTCCTGGGTTCAAGCAATTCTCCTGCCTCAGCCTCCCAAGTATCTGGGACTACAGGTGTGCACTGCTGCACCCAGCTATTTTTTTTGTATTTTTAATAGAGATGGGGTTTCACCATGTTGGCCGGGATGGTCTCGAACTCCTGACCTCGTGATCTGCCCGCTTTGGCTTCCCAAAGTGCTGGGATTACAGGCGTGAGCCACCACGCCTGGCCAAGTCTATGTCTTTTATTGAAAATTTAATTGATTTGTATTTAAGGTTATTATTGATCTATTAGGGCTTATTTCTATCATTTTATTTATTGGTTCTTCCTGCATTGATAGCCTTTGTTATTTTTTTCTTTTTCTCTTATTATTTATCATTGTGTTTTGGTTGTTTCCCATAGTGGTAACATTTGAGTTCTTTCTTTTCCTAATTTGTGCGTTTCCTCTAACAGTGAGTTTTATACTTTTGTGCTTTTACGTGATGCTAGATATCTTTCCTTTGCTTTCAGGTTTAGGACTCTCTTAAGCACTTCTCTTGCATCTGGTCTAGTAGTGATTAATTCTCTGTTTTTGCTTGTCTGGGAAAGACTTCATTTCTTCTTCACTTATGAAGGAAAACTTTTCTAGGTATAGCATCCTTGGCTGGCAGTTTTCTCTTTCAGCACTTTGAATATATTATCCCATTTTGCCTTGGCTTATAAAATTCTGTTAAGAAATGTGCTGTTGTCTCAGGATACAAAATCAATGTGCAAAAATCACAAGCATTCTTATACACCAATAACAGACTTAAAGAGAGCCAAATCAAAAACGAACTGCTATTCACAATTGCTACAAAAAGAATAAAATACCTAAGAATACAACTAACAAGGAACGTAAAGGACCTCTTCAAGGAGAACTACAAACCACTGCTCAACGAAATAAGAGAGGACATAAATAGATGGAGAAACATTCCATGTTCATGGTTAGGAAGAATCAATATCGTGAAAATGGTCATACTGCCCAAAGTAATTTACAGATTCAACGCTATCCCCATCAAGCTACCAATGACCTTCTTCACAGAACTGGAAAAAGCCACCTTAAACTTCATATGGAACTAAAAGAGAGCTCGCATAGCCAAGTCAATTCTAAGTAAAAAGAGCAAAGCTGGAGGCATCACACTACCTGACTTCAAACTGTACTGCAAGGCTACGGTTATCAAAACAGCATGGTACTGGTACCAAAACAGAGATATAGACCAATGGAACAGAACAGATGCCTCAGAGGCAACACCACACATCTTCAACCATCTGATCTTTGACAAACCTGACAAAAACAAGCAATGGGGAAAGGATTCCCTGTTTAATAAATGGTGTTGGGAAAACTGGCTAGCCATGTGCAGAAAGCAGAAACTGGACCCCTTCCTGACACCTTACACTAAAAT
>CAUYLG010013417.1:0-69546 GCA_963573385.1 Cacajao melanocephalus
TATACATAATGTATTACATACATTATGTATATATATTATATATACATAATGTATTACATACATTATGTATATATATTATATATACATAATGTATTACATACATTATGTATATATATTATATATATATACACACACACACACACATACACACACACATATATATGCATGTTTGTTTTAATATATAGGTGAATCCAACGTGCCCAGTTCTGTGAAGGCTTATTACCACACAGTTTAACTTACTTTATTCTATTATAAAAAGATATTTAAATGAAACCTTTCTATTACAATATTTCAACTTTTCATGTTTTCCATAAACACTAATATCCTGACAGATATAGAAATAAATATTAATTTTTAACTTCCTGGAGGAAGTCAAGAAAGATTTATAACTTGCAGATATCACAGAGCTCAGAAATCAATAACACTGAATCATCAGAACAAAATGTAGTCCATGACTAATGTACTTGTTTTTTGTTTTACAGGGATGAATGTGAACACTGATACTAACTTTACAAAAGAAGAAATGCATATGCTAACAAGCACATGAAAAAGTTCTAACTCATTAGTACCTAAAATAATGCAATTTAAAATAATATTCAATGTTTTGTCCATTTGATTAACATTTTTTAAACTGACTCAGGGCACATAAGACTCCCAAGGGAAAAAAAAAACTAAAAGCTACCAGTAGAGGTTAATTCACAGTAAAATGTACATTCTACACAAGATAATGTGAATATCATAGGGACAACAGAAACAAAAAGCTAGAAAATAGATGAAAATATGTTAAACATAATTAAAGAGATGAAAAAATGATAAAAGTCACATTAAAAAAACACTCTGCATGTGCACGAGTTGGCTAGGTGTGCCATAACAAACACTCCACATACTGGGTAATTAACTTCTCATAGTTCTGGAGACCAGAAGTCTGAGATCAAAGTGATGGCAGGTGTGGTTTCTTCTGAGGGTCTCCTTGACTGGCACATGGCCACGTTCTTGGTGTGTGTTCACACTGTCATCTCTCTGTGTATGATTGTGTCTAGTGTCTTGACTCTTCTTAAAAGGACACAAGCCATATTGGATTGGGGCCTATCCATATGACCTCACTTTACCTTAATCACCTCCTTCAAGGCCCTGTAGCCAAATATAATCACAATCAGAGACACTGGGGGCTAGGGCTTCAACAAATGAATTTGGGAGGCAGGGGCATGATTTAGCCCGAAACTGTACAGAAGGGAGAAAATATGACTGAAAAAAGAATAAAACGTATGGAAATAAAAAATATAGCCTGAATTTTAAAATGTAATTGGTAGGTTAAACAGCAGAAGTTCAGTTTGAAGTTCTGAAAAAAGAATTCATGAACTGGAAAACATCTGTGGATAACATGTAATATGTACAGAGAAATAGAAACATGAAGAATAAGACAGAATGATTAAGACAGACTGAGAATAGGATGAGATCATTCAATTTATGTCTCATTGAAATTCCAGAAAGGATGTTATGGAAGTGAGTGAGAGGTAATATTTAAAGAGATAATGGTTGAGAATTTTCCAATAGTCAAGAAAGATATTGATTGATTCTAAAATGTGGGAATACCAAGAAATTCTAAGCAAGACAAATGAAAAGAAATTCACATTTAGATGTAGTGAAGTACAGAACTTCAAATACAAAGATCTTAAAAGCAGTAATGGAAGAAAAAAAATCATTATCTACAATGGAATAAAGATTATAAAGACATCAGCAATAATAGATGCCACAGGACAACAGAATAATGTCTTCAAAGTGCTGAAGGAAAATAATAGTCAAATTCTAATTCTATATCCAGTTATACTATCATTCAAAAGAGAAGGCAAAAGGAAAAGAAAAATACATCAAAAAGTTAATATTGACTACTTCTAAGTATATTAATTGTAGATTATTTTTATTTCTTCTTTATATTTTTCTGTATTTTCAAAAATTTCTGTAATAAGTTCATTTTTTAACCTCTATCATTTTAACATTAACAATTGACATTTACACAAAAAATTTAATTAAAACATATTCATCTTTGTTAAGACAACTGACTAGATAGAATAACTTCATAGTCATTTTCTTCACTTTGACCAGTAATTGTTCTTTCTTTGTGTATTACATCTCAGAGCCCATTACAATAAATATCATTCATTCAGACTCAGACTTTCACTCCTTCCCAATAAAACGTGTGACCAAAAAAAGTAAATAAATAACAATTTAAGACAAGAAGTGGGACTGCAATTTAGAATTCAAATATAGCAGAACCATAAAATGTAATTAACTCAGCATTATTGAACCAACAAACATAGAACTTTCAACTTGAAGTGAGTCCTCTGGATCCCTCACTGAAGGTTTGTTCTTCCAGCATCTCCTATTATGTCAGCAGTGAGGGGCAAGGCCAATGAGCCAAAGCAAAAATCCTGTTGGGATTCCATGCAGTTAATCCTACCTTGTTCTAGAAATTACTTTCTTTTAATCACCTTCATTTTCAGTTTCTAACATTTGCTTACCAACATCTTGATTACTTTTATTAACATATCCAACACTAATTATAAGCTGAGTGAAGCTGCTAAATCTTTCCTTCCAAAACAATGTTCCACACACAAACAACATTTGAAAATAAAATCAGTAAGGAATCATCAGTCCACAGTTATGTTTTCTAAGCAAGTTTTAAATGAGTAACTATCATAATTAACATGTAAAAATTATGCTCTTCATTAATAATGTCTTAAATGTGGGAAAACAATCAATATATATAATGACAAACAACCCAGTCATTTTGTTTTTCAGTGTTTCTTTGGAATAGGCCAATTTTTAAAAAAATTATATCACCTTTTTTGGTTCAAATATTACTTTCATATAAATATAAAACTTGGACCTTATAATTTTCAGTGTTTCATTTTTACTAGCTTTTGGGCTTTGGCAGAATCCTGCCGTTTTTCTTGCAATAAAATGACTTAAAAATAACTTTCCAGCCTACACTTTACTTGGTGAGCACAGAAGATAAAGGCTTTAAAAAAATCTCTAATCAATCTATAAAGCATTATTGAGAATTTCAAGTAACCATTTGACTTCTTTGCATCTAGAGATTTGTAGGAACTTACGGACATTTCCCTCCCATTGTTTTCTATCAAATGATTCCAGTTTATTAATATTCAATCTTTATATATGTTAGGTCAATATGAAAAAAAAAATCTCAGAGAAGCTTCAAATAAAGCCATCACACAGGAACTTATTTCAGCTCAAACTTCCATTAGAAACGCTCCTATTTTGTTGATATTTCCTTAAAAGAATCTTTCTCCCCCAATATTTAATGGCATGGTTTCATTTTTCAAATAAAAGACATTTCAATATGTGGGCTGATTTTAAAACATTCCATTTTGCATGACTGAAGACAAATGAGATTAACAGAGAAATAGTAATAGATTGCAAAATAATACTTTTCCTTTACCTCTTTGGACTAAATATTTGAGTAATAAATGCTTTGGTTCAAACACAAGGCATTGCATCCAAACTATTTAAATGTCTCTTGTACTAGTCATTGGTTTCTACAAGGGTCTATCAATAAGGGAAATTTATGTTCTAATTTATTCCACCCAGAATTATTTCTTTCCCTATGATAATTTTCTGTAAGTCACAAAGAAATGCTAGCAGATGCTGATAAAAGGAAATCAACTACAGTGGAAAGAGTCAGGTGCTCATCTGATGAAAACACTATCTCAATGTAACACAGTAGTCATGATACACCTTTCAGCTAAATCAGGAGTGGGAAGCTAATGACATGCTTTTTGTTGTTGTTGTTGTTGTTGAGACGGAATCTCGCTCTGTGGCTCCGGCTGAAGTGCAATGACGTGATCTTGGCTCACTGAAACCTTCACTTCCCAGGTTCAAGCAATTCTCGTGCCTCAGACTCGTGAGTAGCTGGGACTACAGGCATGCACCACTGCACCCAACTAATTTTTGTATTTTTAGTAGAGATGGGGTTTCGCCATGTTGGCCAGGCTGGTCTCAAACCCATAACCTCAAGTGACCTGCCCGCCTAGGCCTCCCAAAGTGCTGGGATTACAGATGTGAGCCACCCCATCCAGCAATAATGATACTTTTAATACCCTCTGGTTCTGACCATTCTGGTTTCACATGATTATGGGAGTATATATGGGGTGACAGTGGCTTTCAAGCAATGAATGATAAGAATTCTATTATGCATTGTGATCCAACACACAAAAGCAAATACAGTTTATGAAAAAGTACCCATCATTAAAATATGCCATTACTGGTATTTTTTATTCTGTTCTTTTTTGATGTTTTAATGCTTGTTGAGTCCCATAGACTGTCACGTGAAGTGCTAACTGTGACCTTGGGCAAGTTATTTACCTTCCTTGCATCTCAGTGTTTTTCATTCTGAGTTTACAAAATTAAATGAGATAACATATATAAAGTTCTTGACACATCATAAGCTCTCAATGTAGATTAATTCCCTCCTGTTCACACTACTTTTTGTTACTTATATATAAAATAAATCCTCATATTGTGTTGATCAAAGTCAAATACTAAACGGCCCCCACATACGTGTGTGTGTGTGTGTGTGTGTGTGTGTGTGTATCACATTATATGGGAACACACACACACATACACACACACACACACACACACACACACACACATACATATATGTGGGGGCCATTTAGTATTTCGCCATTACTATACGGACCATTAGTATACAGCCATTTAGTATACAGACACACACATGTACAGATATATATATATAGTCTCTTCCAGTGGCAAAAACCATAATTATTTTTGCACCAGCCTATAAATTTATGCACAAACTGTGATAGATGGCTATAGCAGTGACTCCTAGTGTATTACACCTTCCTGTATCCACAGCTCTGCATGGTCCTCTTCCTCACAGACTGTGAACTTGGCCACGGGACTTACTTTGATCAAAGAGACATATTAGCCAACATGACAAAAACAGAAGCTTAAGAATTGCTCGTGCATTGGGTCTTGCCCTCTTGGTGCTGGGAACTCTGTCTTGCTACTTTTGGAATGCGCCACAATGTGAATGAACCTAGAAAGACTACCAGAGACTTGTAGTCCTGTAAACAGCCAGAACCACCAAACATGTAAGTTAGGTCATCTTAAAGCATGTCAGAAAACAGCTGCTCAAGATGAGCAAAAGAATATCCAACTAAGCCTAGCCTGAATTGCTGGCCCATAGATAAGCAATCAAATAAAATGGCTGCTACTTTAAGCTCTCAATTTTGAGGTGGTTTATTATGCAACTTTTTCAACTGCATAGTATTTATTCAAGTTTATAAAAAGAATTTAAAAATCAGATCTGTTAATCTGCTTGAAAAGCTATAGATTAAGGATATCATTGGCCAGGGAAAATGAGGTAGCCTGTGGAAGGGGTCAAAATACTTTCTCCAGGAAATTTGTACAGCTCAAATTTTTGATAGCTGAGCTCCTAAACAAAACTCTCTGTTTTCTATTTGGCAATACAACAGAACAAGTAAAAGAAGGTCATTCTATTCACAGTTTATTTCCCAGGAGAGACTGTGACTGAGCAATTTGGGGTGCGATTTTTCCCGAAAGGGAGAAGCACACAAGATAATTTTTAAGAGGAAAAGAAGGTCTTTTCCCAGTATGAGCTTAGTGGAAAATATTAAGATTCCATCTCAGAAATTTGTCAAGTATATGTAGGGAAGCAGATTAAATAATTACATAATGTAGAAAGGTAGAAGTATTATTTTTAATGCATTTAATTAGAAAACAAAATTGTGACTTTCTTAGCCGGACCCATATTTTTCCGTACCTAACGTGAAGCCAATGTGTAGATTGAGTTTGCCTAGCAGACATCTCCCTTGTGTGAACATGGATACATTAGAACCTGATGTCATCAGCCATTCAATAGTGCACCCATTTTCCTTATTCAGATTCACACTCTCCCTGGACCCTTCTGATCATTTTGTATTCCTCAGGGAAACTATTTAAGCTGACCCACACAACTGGTTTGTCTGACATTTGTAGTCTCACCTTAAAATAATGAACTCACATTCCTATTTGTAGATTAAAAAGAAATGTTTTAATTTTTCACTGGCACATTGTAATTCTATGTATCTATAGGGTACAATTTGGTGTTCTGATACATATATATGTTGTATAATGATCAAGTCAGGGTATTTGGTATATCCATCACCTCAGGCATTTATCCTTTCTTTGTGATGAGAACATTCAAAGGCTCTCTTGTAGCTATTGTATCATATACAATACCTTACTGTTAACCACCATCACCCTACTGTGCAACAGAACACCAGAGCTTATTCCTCCTATCTAATTGTAACTCTGTGCTCTTTGACCAACCTCTCCCCATCCTCTCCTCCCCCATCACCTTCCTGTCTCTGGTCATCACTACTCTACTCTCTGCTTCTATGATACCTATACTTTTTTTTCTTTGCAATTCCATATATGAGTGAACATCTCTTGAAAAGATAATTTTTGCAATAGAACCCATTTTCTCTTCATTTGGATTTCACTTTGAGGCAATACTTTGCTCTATTGTAAATACTTGTATCTTTTTTGTAATATTAAAGAATTTTAGACTAGGTAGAGGCATTAGAAGTCAGAAGGTTTAACCAATCACTCAAAGCAGAAATCTTATCTATATTCTCCCTGACAGATGGTTTATCTAGTAGCTGCTCAAACACTCCTACTGGTAAGGAACTCATTGCTTTAGTAACAAAACAGGAACTTTAGTTTTACGTGGCTCTAAGAGTTAAAAAGTTATTGCTTATATTAAGCCCAAACTGAAGCTTTGTAACTATGATCCATTCATCCTTTCTCTTTCTGTTCTCTGGTACTATACAGATTAAGTCTACTCCCAATTG
This sequence comes from Cacajao melanocephalus, assembly GCA_963573385.1. Taxonomy (NCBI): domain Eukaryota; kingdom Metazoa; phylum Chordata; class Mammalia; order Primates; family Pitheciidae; genus Cacajao; species Cacajao melanocephalus. The sequence goes on from CAUYLG010013417.1 coordinate 6,900, forward strand.
TACATGACAGCTCTTCAAGTATTTGAAGATAGTGATAATATTCCCCAGGCTAAAACCCAGATTGAAAAATTCCTGAAATAAAATTGTCAGAAAAGCATTTATTCAAGTGGTCTGGCCTTCAAATATCATCAAATGGCCAGTGAACCTTCAAGAATATGGACGGAGATGTGGTGAAAATGTGCTAGACATGGTCTGATACTGCAGAATACTATTAATTTCCTTATTTTAGAAAGCAATGCTACCTACGGCTCATTAGCTCCTTTAACAGTCACATCACACTTATCCAGTCGGCTAAAACTATAAGAGCTTTACTAAAACAAACTTCTGTTAAGAGTATAACTTCTATTTTGGGGGGAGATATTTAACACAAGCATAGGATTTAAAGTTGTCTCTCATTTTAATCCAAGTACTTTCAAGCCGTCACACCATCCTATGGATGCTTTTTGTAATTCTGTTTCCTTTAGCTACTTCTCAGCCTCTTACCATCATCCCAAAGACCAGTAGGTTGAGGAATCCGGCAGATCCAGAACCCAATGGCACTCCATTAGATACTATGGAGGGTCATCTGGCTATCAGTCTTTTCAGTTTTTCCATGTCATCCTAAAACCATAATGCTTTCTGCTTTTTTTTTTTTTTTTTACAGCATAAAATAATGAATCGCATCACAAAACCACTGGGTTTCCAGCAAAGATCACCTTTGTTTAATGGATAAAAGCAATGTACCCTGAGAGTCTGCTAATGCTTGATGAATAAAAGTTTATTTTAAACAGAAGAGAATGTACCTTTCAGATATCCTATGACTTAATCACCAGACTAATCCTATAAAGTAGATATGATATCATCATTTTTACTTTATACCTAGGAAAACTCCATGTAGCTAACACTGTCAGTTCTCTGGAGCGAGAAAGCCTGCATTTGAATTCTGACTGCCTGACATGATTATCAGCTACGTGACTGTCAGCAAACTACTTAACCTCTGTTAGTGGTCTGTCTCTCCTCCTAAACTGTCATGAGTATTAAATAAAATGATATACATCAATCATGTAACATAGCGCTTGGCAAAGAGTTAGGTCTTGATAAGTATTATCTATAATTATTATAGCCCGAGACGAGAAAGTTTGAGAAGTGGCAGAAGCAGGGTTTGAAGCAGAGTTTGTCTGACTCCAAAACCACTACATATATATAGAGTTAAGGGCACACAGAACTCATTTTGTTTTTCCTCTAGCAAATACAATTTGTCTTCCTGACCATACCCTTCCATACAATAGAAAATAAATATGAGGTGTTGAGACTAATAAGATGAACAACGCAACCAAAGACATCGTCCAGTTAGAGATTTTATAGTGACAACTTAAAGATAAAAACCAGGTTAAGAACTAGGTCATGGAAAAGATGAGTTACAAGGCAGACAAGTGATAGCTCAAGGCAGAAAATTTGAGGGGCAATGACAAATTCAATTATGTCAGATATTGAGGGCAAAGGCTGAATGGCATTTTGATTGTGATAGGTTAAATGCTTTGTCCTGGTTCTTAACACTTCCTGATCTTCCTGGGCTTTAGACAGCTCCCTACATTTTCATAGGTAGGAATGTTAATTACAACATCTTAGAAACCAATGCTAAGGAAACTATGTATTAGTGTTACACATTATTAACAGATAAGTCAATAATATTAAGAATATAAACACAGGAGAATAATAATTATCTACTTTAAAATTTTAGTAAAAAAATCTATTTCCATGTTGTAGGAAAGTTGAGGAGATGATATTAAATACATGATAACTGGAATAAAAGACATCAAAAAAAGTACATCTGGAACAAGGTAAGTTGAGATAAAGAGACAGATCATAAATTTCACCTATCATAGTTATTAGATAAGAGGATAAAGAGAAATGAGAATAGAAATTCCAAGGAGCATTCTTCTATCAGATGTCAACCAATCTAAAGTTTATTTAACCAATCATTCAGCACTTTCTTAAAACATGTGAAAGAAACAAGAACTTAGAAACAGAACAAGCCCTTTACAAAACACACTTTATAAAGGATAATTCCAAGCTATATATCCCTTAATTTTAAATAAATAACATTAATATTCTCCTATAGAAGGAAAAATTTTTGAATAAAGTCAGATTTTAAAATGGTAAAGTTTTCTTAAAAGCCTTTAATATTGGGATTCAACTAGAGAAGTACAATTAGAATTTCTCTAGTCACCGCAGTCCCCGAGAAAAAACAATAAAGCACCACCACTCTGTCTCAGGTGAAGAAACAGGTAGTGAAACAAATCTATACAGAACCTTACAAAGGCAGGAAACTATTCTCTTCTAACTGTGGCTTAAAGTCAAATACTGAAGGGTGTAGAAAAAGTTACTTGATTCAGTTTAATCAAGCTGTCTTTCTCTGGTCTGATGACTAGAAAAGTTCTGTAGAAAGAGCCAAGTAAATTCTGGAATAATCCATAAGACTTCTTGTTTGCCATAATCTAAACTGACCAAAAAAAGATACAAAATAGTATTTTTTGCTTCTAAAAAGTCTCACTACTCAAGCAAACATTTCTACTTACAAAATTTTAAAGTCACTATAATGTGGCATAGGACAATGGGTTATGATCCCGATTTAGCAACAGCCAAAGAAGTTCACCTGTGGCTTTCTTGACAGTAGACTTCTCAATAAATGTCCCAGTAAGAATTATAACATCTTGGAAACTAGTCCAAAACCAAGAACCCCAAATTGCTGTAGCAGCTTTGAATATTAGGCTCCTGCAGCAGTAAGTATATGATAATCTGAAATTATATATGTCATTGCAAATACCTCCTGGTCTTGTCTCAGACTTTCAACCAAATGCACTGACAGTTTCTTTTTTTATTATTATTTTTTCTCTATTATACTTTAAGTTCTTGGGTATATGTGCAGAACGTGCGAGTTTGTTACATAGGTATATAAGTGCCATGGTGGTTTGCTGCATCCATCAACCCCTCATCTACATTAGGTATTTCTCCTAATGCTATCCCTCCCCTAGCCCCCCATCCCCTGACAGGCCTCAGTGTGTGGTGTTCCCCTCCCTGGGTCCATGCATTCTCACTGTTCAACTCCCACTTAAGAGTGAGAACAGGCGGTGTTTGGTTTTCTGTTCTTGTGTTAATTTGCCGAGAATGATGGTTTCCAGCTTCATCCATGTCCCTGCAAAGGACACGAACTCATCCTTTTTTGTGGCTGCATAGTATTCTGTGGCATCTATGTGCCACATTTTCTTTATCCAGTCTATCATTGATGGGCACCAAATGCAATGATAGTTTCAAAAGCTGCTTATCACCCCTTCGAAAATTCCTGGGGCTGGGCACAGTGGCTCACATCTGTAATCCAAACTTTGCGGGGCTGAGGTGGGTGGATAACAAGGTCAGGAGTTTGAGATCAGCCAGACCAACATGGTGAAACCCTGTCTCTACTAAAAATACAAAAATTAGCCCAGTATGGTGGCACATGCCTATAATCCCAGCTACTCAGGAGACTGAGGCAGGAGAATCGCTTGAACCTGGGAGGCGGAGGTTGCAGTGAGCTGAGATCGTGCCGTTGCAGTGAGCTGAGATCGTGCCATTACACTCCAGCCTGGGTGACAGAGCAAGACTGTCTCACAAAAAAAAAAAAAAAAAAAGAATAAAAGAAAATTCCTGGTACACTTGCAGTTAAGTCATAACCTAATTAAGGCTTGTTGGTTTCACCTGTGAGGTTACTTTTTTTTTTTAAAGTTCAAAAGCCGAAAATCTTAACTGCTTGGGGTGGCTAAAGTCAAGTAATGAGATTTAAAAGGATTTTCTTAAAGAGCTCTCAGCTTAATTAAAAGTGGATATTCAAGTTATAGGTATATTTAAAAGGCCTTTATATTTTTCTCTTCTTGGATCTTATTTTTCTGGAATTTTTTTTTCCTTCTCAGTTAACTGAATTATTTTTCTCCATTTTTTGTCTTGCTTCTCTTAATGCACACATGAGCCCTAAGATAACTTCTGGTAGCCTGAGACCCCTTGGGAAAAACAAAGAAGGTGTCACAGAGCCTGTTCTGGGGAAAAAAACAAACAAACCTGTTTTCCTCATGAAACCGTAGGAATTAAAAGCAGAGAATTCCCTCTCAAAATCAAAGGCTCTGTTCTGTTTTACATTGTGTCATCCAACAGTTTTGAGTTTGGGGGGTATCAAATTACTTCGTATTATGAGAGAGCTTTGGTATTTAATAACTAGGTAGGAAATATACTTTAAGGGATGGCTAATAGGAAAGGATACCTAACTCTTTCACATTTGAATCAGAGAAGCATGTTCTTAGTCACCTGAAAGATATGGAAACATCCCCACCCACCACTGAGAGATGAGATTCCCGTGGGGGATGGGCCGATTACAAAATAAGTTGATTGGCTTTCAGTCGTCTTGCAATGAAATGCATGGTAGAAGCACTGTGCTGTCGTCTCCCACGGTATCTCCTTCCTTTTGGGGATCCAAGATCCATTATAAAATGGCACCCTTAATTTTGGGGATCTGTCTTTGCCTTCACTGTGCCTGCTTATTAGGCACTAAAAATGCATGCTATCCTGGCCCTGTTCCTCCAAGGGCTCCACCCTGAAACCAATAATCCAATTAAGAATTGGCAAATAAAAAATCCTGATTCCACTTACAGGAGGTATCTAAAATACTCAAACACATAGAAGCAGAGAGCGCAGTAATGGTTGCCAGGGGCTGGAGGGATGGGGAACTGAGAAGTTACTAATCAATGAGTGCAAAGTTTTTGTTATTCAAGATTATTAGGTTCTAGACATCTGCTGTACAACATTGTGCCTATAGTTAACAACACTGCATTGTATATTTTAAAATCTGTTAAAAGGATAGTTAACTGTTCCTGCCACATAAAAAGTAATGTTCATCTAGAGTACTGGAGGTGGGAGGGACATAGCGTGCTAAATGTTACGATGTGGGTGACACACGGTTCCATGTGAACACACAGAAGAAACATTTTAGCTGACTTTAAAGTATTAGGAAAGTTTTCCCAGAGGAAGCAATGTCTAAGCAGAGACCTGAATGAGTATGAGCTTGCAGTGAAGGCATGAAGGGTAGGAGCTGAAGGAATTTAAGACCTAGAGATAAGAAAAAGAAAGTCCTCTTCACAGAACTAAAAGAAGTTCACTTTGGATGGAATTTAGCCTTTGGACAAAAATAACAAAAGAGCAGAATAATGAGATAAGCTGGGGACGTATTCCTTAGAGCAGTAAAAGTCATGGGAAGGACTTGGACTTTATTTTGAAGACAATAAGTTGTTCACCGAAGAGTTGGAAGCAAGGATATACGTTTTAGAGGAATTACCATCACATGAACATATTGAACTAGGAAGGGCAGCTGTTGCAGTAATCCAAGAAAGAAATAATAAGGGGAGTAGCAGTAAGGCAGGACTAATTAAATGGATTTGAGAGATACTTAGCAGGTAGAATCAATAAGCCTTTGTGATGTACTGCATGCATGAGACAAGGGAGAAGGAAAAAAAGAATGAACCACACACCTAAGTCTGGCCTTAACTACTGGGTACATAACTGTGCTATTAGTTGATATGGAACAGAGAAGCCAGCAAGGGTAGGGTGAGAGAAGTGAAGAGTTTGATTTTGGATTATCCAGGTTGAATACTGTTGACATATTCAAATGGATGTTTCTAGTAGTTAGTATGATATTCAGCTGAAAAAAAAATCAAGGGTAGATACATATATTTTAGAATCTGCATAAAGATAGTCAATCAAGCCAGGAAGGTAGGTTCATACAAGTAGCCTAACTAGAGTAAGAAAACAAGATTAAAATCCTGAGTGATGAGGGCCCAAAGAAAACTGAAAAGCAGTACAGTAGCCCCCTCTTGTCCACCAGTGGATGCCTAAAACCACAGATAATACTGAACCCTATATAAACTGTTTTTTCCTATATACACATACCTACGATAAAGTTTAATTTCTAAATTAGGCAGAAGAAAAACTTAACAACAATACTTTATAATAAAGTAGAACAATTATAACAACATGCCCCCATCATTACTCTTGCACATGAAGGGTTCCTTGAACACAGGCACTGTTGTACACAGACAGTCAACCTGAAAACCGAGACAGCAGCTAAGTGACTAACCAGCCTGCTATACATCCAACATGGATATGCTGAACAAAGGGATGATTCGCACCCCAGGAAGGATGGCACAAGAGTTCATGAAGCTACTAAGAATGACCTCACAACTTAAAACTTATGAATTCGTCATTTCTGGAACTTTCCATTTAAAATTTTTAGATCATGGTTGGCCACAGGTAAATGAAACTGCAAAGAAAAATCGGGGATAAGGAGGTATCACTACACCTAGAGGAGAGATTAAAGGGAGGAGGAGAGTGAATGGTGTTAGGAACCAAGGAAATACTGCAATTCCAGGAGGCAGGAATGGTGATAAGTGCCAAGAGTTGGAGGGAGAAAAAAGTTAAGTAGAATAAGGACTGGGAAGCATCCACTGGATGGTTTAACAAACAGTCCGTAGGTGACCGTGTGGATTTTAGAAACACCCAAGATGGTGGCAAGACTTCAAGCAAAGACCAAGACTATGAGACAGGCATGAAAACCTTTTAGTGAGTGGGAAGGAATATTCAGCAAGATGCCAGATGACAGAATGGAAGAAGTATGAGGTGAATGCCAAAAGCCTCCAAGGGTTTTCATACAAGGGTGGAAATGTGATTTTAAATTAATTTTAAAGGGTTGATAAGTCTGTACTGCACCCTAACATATCTATCACAAACAATATTTTGCTTCTATCTTTTCTTGACAGCAATTAAAGTGTATTTTCTACTTCATTCTGTAAAGTAAAAATATATTTCTATGGCTCTGTTGTGCTTTCTTTGATAAGTGATGCTGTGATATTACCAGCTGAAACAGTTTTATTATATTTTTTTATATTTCCGCTTACAATATAATTCTTACTTCCCAAAGTAAAATTCAAACTCATTTCCTACTAAAAGGATATGCACATAAATCTGCGTGTCACACAAAGCTCATGAGGAAGTGTTAAGTGATTTTAGTAAGAATTATTTGCCCATGTGCAAGCTGCAGTAAAAACTGCCAATTCTGGAAACAATCTTAAATATAGGTACTCTCTCATGTATAACTAAAACAGCATTACCCCATTATTCCTAAATTAATCTGGTATATGGCACCTATAATCTGATGACTCTAAGAATTTGTACTGTGCTAAAAAGAGAATTTTTTTTTTTAATTCTGCAAAGGGTTTTAGCTACCCCTATAGCCGAATAAGATGAGAAGTAGCCTGGATTTAATCTTCCTTCAGCAGTTCTTCTAGCTGAATATTTACCTTTTTGGAACAAATAATTTAAAAGTTAAGTTATAGACAACAAATTACAGAACTGTATAGCCAGAAAAAGGTGTCACCTGCAAATTATTTTTTCCTTTGTCACAAGTAGAACTTAGACCATTCCCAAAAAACAACCATTCATCTGCAGAAGAAATTTGACAAACTCTTTTATCATTATACTTGATATTGTTGAAAAAGTCAGGTATCAAGATATTCTCCTTGGAGGCTAGTAAGTTCCACTTGGGTGCCATACGCTACAATTACGCTAGTTGTTAAAACTGCAAATAAGACTGTACTGACAGACTTGAAAAGAAACAGCTGGCTCAAATTCATTGTTCTGTTTACGGTAAGGATGCTGTTAGGAATGTCACTGAAGAGGTTCTCTACATTGTAGAGGATCCTCTTTATGAAACCTCACAGGAAAAATTTGTGTTCAATAAGAAAGATCAATAGTGCTTCTTCCAAATATATGCCTGAGTCTTCTATTTATTATTTGCTAATATTCTGTGGAACTATTTAAAGTCCCCGTACCGTAAATACAGAATAAAATATCCAGAAAAATATAGGGCAAAAAAAAAAAAATTCAGCACAGAGAATGGAGAAGAGCATAGGAAAAACTCTTATCCTTCATACATAAGGATTTTGTAGCCATTCTAGGGGGCAGCGGGGGTGGGGTTACACACATGTAGCCATTCTAGGGGGCAGCGGGGGTGGGGTTACACACGTGTTTCTGTATAATTTCGTCACTCAGAACACACTATTTTATTTTATATGTAGTGCATGAGTTATCTACTGCTGGGGAATAAATTATCACCAAACGTATCAGTTTAAAACAGAAAGCATTCATTATCTCGGTTTCTGTGGGTCAGGAATCGGAGCACAATTTAGCTGAATGCTCTAGCTGAGGATCTCTCACAAGGCTATAATCACCACATCGGCTGAGGCTATAATCATCTCCCGGCTTGATCGGGGAAGGAACTGCTTCCACTCCTTCATGAGGTTGATGGAAGGCCTCAGGTCCTTGCTGGCTATTATCTGGAGACAGCTGCTTACCACATGAGCCTCTTCATAGGATGACATACTGCCAATGTGGCAGCTTGCTTCCCCCAGAGTAAGGGCTCCAAGAGTGTGCAAGACAGAAGCCAGCCTAACCTCAGAAGTAGCATGTGGCTAGATGCAGTGGCTCCTGCCTGTAATCCCAGCACTTCAGGAGTCCAAGTGGGAGGATCTCTTGAGCTCAGGATTCAAGACCAGCCTGGGAAACATGTGAAACCCATTTCTACAAAAAGATACAAAAAATTAGATGGGCATGGTGGCACATGCCTGTAATCCCACATGTCTGTAATCCCAGCTACTGAAGAGGCTGAGGTGGGAAGATTATTTGAGGAGGAGGTCGAGGCTGTCATGAGCTGTGATTGTGCCACTGAACTCCAGCCTGGGCAACAGAATGCGACCTCTCTCAAAAAAAAAAAAAAAAAGAAGAAAGAAAGAAAGAGAGAGAGAGAAGAAGAAGTAACATAGTATTACTTTTATCAAATTCTATTATTAGAAGTGATCCACTGGGTTCAACCTACACTTAAGGGGAAAGGAATAAAAGACTAGGCTTCAACACCAGGAGGTTGGGATCACTGAGACCATCTCAGAGGCTGCCCACTACACAGTTATAGTCATTTCCCACATTACAGGGACTCTTCTTTAGTCCTATTGGAATCTGAGGCAGGGCATGACAGGTTTGCCTTAAGAAAAATGGAACTCATTTTAATTTTCTTAAATTATTGTCATGGGCACAGAAAATAAAATCAAATTAGTGAGTTAGTCCTTTGACAATTCTTTTGTCAATCACTAAGATCATTTCTGAGCCTTCACTATGAATATGGATTTCTGTGACTTTATTTTTTGCCTAGTAACTCATTCTTACATAGTCAGCCTGATACAAGTTACTCCTGGAAAAGAGCTTTTATCTTAAAATAATTTCATGTACTCTTATTATTAATAGTACTGAACTTGGCTGCAAATTAGTTACAAGTGAGTATGGTAACTCAGTGTGCATCAAGGCCAAGATTTCCCCTTAGAGTATCGCAAGGTAATTTTCTTTCCCTCCTTATCTCTCTGTTCTCTCCTACTGGCTTTAAGTATGATGACTATATTTTTAAGTTAGTCATGGACATCATAATCTATGTCTTTTCTTCTCTGTTATTATTAACAGCACTCCCTTTCACTTTCAAAGTTGTCCTCATTTGAATAACAAATTTCAAAAGCATCCTGTTTTTAGGTAATGTTGTATATTATTTTAATTACATTATTCATGTTCTGGTTTTTATTAGGTTTTGTTTTAGGGACTTTAAAGAGTGGAATGGAGGAAGTACCTCTTATCCTCTTCTTTTTCTAGTGGGAAAGGTTTAGATAAAGAGAAAACACATATTGAAAGAGTGAAATACTCAGCTATTCACAATAGCAAAGGCCTATCAATGGTGGATTAGATAAAGAAAAAAATATACCATGGAATACTACACACTTCATACTACACAGCCATAAAAAAGAATGAGATCACGTTCTTTGAAGCAACATGGGTGCAACTGGAGGCCATTTTCCTAAATGAATTAATGAAGGAACAGAAAGCCAAATACCACACTAACTCAAAAGTGGGAGGTAAACATTGAGTACACATGGACGCAAAGATGGCAACAGTAGACACTGGGGACTACTAGCAGGTGGAGAGATGGAGTGGGGCTAGGGTTGAAAAACTATTGGGGACTATGCTCACAACCTGAGTGACGGGATCAATCATAGCCCAAACCTCAGCATCACGCAACATACCCATGTAACAAACCTGCTCTCCTGAGTCTAAAATAAAAGTCAAAATTATAAAAGGAAAAAACAGTGAAGTGCTCATTGCTGACTCTTCCTAATCTCAGTCCAAATACTAGTGTACACTTAACATATGTTTAATGAAAGCAAAAAAGGCTCAGACCATTATGCAGAATTTGAAGAGATATATTTGGCAAGGATACAATATACCTAAGGACAATATCAAATAGAAAGTAAACAAAATTCCCAGAAAAATATGAGCAAGCCTGTTTTGACTCCCTCTTGAACCTTCTGGGCAGATGAGAACTTTCTGGGTAACTCTAAGAGGAGGCAGAGTAACCCACATAGCAAGTGGCTCTAATCCAAGCCAATTTGCACAAGTCATGGTTTTTCAGTCTAGTGCTTCCTCTGGGCTGTGATGGAATATCTCATAGAGATAAACAACCACATGATTTACTATCTACCCTGACTTCAACCAAGATCAGAAATACATGCTATGTGAAGGGCTTTGCTCAGAAAAATTTCAAGATAAGGCTCAATTTAATTCTTTGTCTTATTTCCTTTTTAACTCAAATTCTTCCCTTCATGACCTCATCCTTTGCCTTCAACAAACTCCTAACTTACCCAGAAGTAGGAGCTGACTTGAACACATACGTCACCACTGCCAATTATGACCTCACTCACACTGCAGCATTACTAGCATAGAAAGGGAGCCTTGTTACCAGGGCAACCAGGACGAGTGCAAAAGTTCAGCCACAGTTGGAGCCTCGATATTAAATGATAAAATTCCAACTGTGTTCTTCACTCATTTTAAATTTGTAGACATAAGAAGGTATAACATTTTACAATTTCTCTGACTTATTATACATGTTTTATCCATATTTCCATAAGGTCCTGTTAACCTGTTCCTTTTCTTCAAAATTCAATAATTTAACTAATTTATTTCTATTAACTAGGGAGATATTCAAAGTACTTAGAACAAAAATGGCATAAGGAATACCAATCAGAATGGATGTAGTTACCATATCAGAATATATAATTATAGATATAGTACTAATTATAGATAAGAACTCAGCCAGAGCATACTAGCCACTGGTCAGTCCAGTGTCTACTCCTGACACCTTACCTTCCTCATGAAACAGCTTTCTCCTCTGTTCAATTATTGCACACTTATCCTGATTAGTCAACTGGTATCACCATGTACAATTGGAAAAATAACTAGATTTTGATGTGAAATGTATCCACACCTTTTATGTCAAGCCATAGATAGGATGATTTTTTAAATATTCTATATATTTCCTTCATAGGAAGAAAGACATTATGTGTTAGAAGGTGGAGAAGAATGTTTAGTCACTACATATAGGAAGGCGAAGTAGGAGACCAGGAAGTCTATCATCCCTTTCTAGTTGAGAGGTAGGCGTGGTCTCATGTGGTAGTCAGTAGAGTTGTTCCTAAAAATGCTCCTGGTTCTCCCACTCCCAGGCCCATGCACTTACCACGCCCTTGTGCTTGGGTGGGGCCAAATAATTAGTTCTATTCAGAGTGTGAGCAGAAGTGGTTTATGTCACTTCTAGGCATAATGTTCAACTACTGACTGCTCTGAGACCTCCTTGAGAGCTACTAGCAACCTTCCACATTACAGCTGCTATTTCAGCCTTGATCCCAGAGGGAGAGTATAACATAGTCAGCAGCAGAGCCCTCCAACTGACTAACTATGAAAATGTAGTCAGAGCAAGAAATAAACATAGTTGTTTCAGACCACTGAGATGTCTGGATTTGTTTGTCACTGAGGCATAATCTAACCTATGGTGACTGATACATATTAGTTTTATGAGCCTATCATTGATATCTTCTGTTTACTCTCCTAATTCTGAGATACTTAGTTCAACGGCTGGGAGTCTGTAAACTCTCTCATATTGTACACAAAATTTGGGAGGCTGGGGGAAATGGGTCCATAGAATTCATTAAATTCTCCAAAACTCCTTACTTTAGCTTCACCTTACTGCTAATTCCTAAGCAATCCATGAATTTAGACTATTACCACAAATGACACAATCTTGACTTGGATCTCCAATCATGCCAACCTTGACTTGTGTCTTCTAGTCCTAAATTCTTACCTTGTCTTTGTAAGCTATGATCACTCATTGTGTGGCTATGACAAAATATGTCCACGACGTACTTCATGAACCAGCTCTGTTTGATATCAGGGAAATCTGTCTTTAACTATAACTGGAGCAGAAATTTCCTAGCTCATCTCTTTTATGCTGAGCCCTGTATTAACTTGACAGGATCTCAACAGAAATATCACAGCTGTTGCTCCTTTAAGATCTATGCTATGAAATGTTGATGTCTCAGTTTTATGAACTGTATATCTACATACTTGATTAAGATGCCTCTGTAGGGCTCAAAATGTATCTCTTTGTTACTCATAACTTTTTATCATCAGTGATTTATTTTGGATATTTAGCTGTAAGTTTGTACATCAAATTCTCTAATAAAAGTAAAATGCTTTCATAACTATATTTTATTACCTAACAATGGATATCATACATATAGATACATAAATATTGTGTATATATTAAGTAATATATTTTAAATGTAATTTATAATTAAAATAACAGAATATGCATATGTAGATATATTAATAATATTTAAGCAATCAAATATTAAGGCAATACTGAAATCTGAGGTAATACTGAAGCAATAAAAACTAATTTTTTTTTTGCTAAAAGAATATAAGCATCTTATATGTGATACAGATTATTTCCTATTACTACACAGGATGCTGAATAATATATGCTTCGGAATGTGCCTAGGAACCATCCTCCTAATCTTTTAAAATGTGCATTTTAGGGAGAGAGAATTAAACTATGTAGGCTATGAAATATATATTAAAATCTAATACTCCCCTTTCTTTCTTCATATTTTGTTTTTATTTTATTCATCTTCTATTGTAAATCACATAAGGCGGTGGTTGTTAAAATTAGGTAAGTATATTAATTTAGTAGGTTACTTAAATCAGTATCAGTCTTTGAGTGTCCCAATTCTAAAGAACTTTACTATTGTAAATATTATGCTCTTTCAAGTCACATAATGCCACATCTTCTAACACTAACTTAATTATGTTATGCTATTTGCTTCTCCAGAAAAAAAAAGAAAAAGTAGAGTGTCAGGGTACCCTGGTAGTAGCCTAAAGGAAACTGAAATAGAGAAAAGTTAACCAATTCTAATGTGATCCTCTTCTTAAGAAAGCACAGGCAATTCACTTAAGTCCACGATGAAGAAAACTATTACCCTCCTGACCTGGTACCGGAAGGGTAGAAGAGTTTTCAGACATTGCTAACTCAGGAGCAAGGACAGTGTATGCAGTTGTGCTGTCACTGATGTTACCTTAGGAGGGAAACATTTATATATTAAAATATTTTATTAATAGGACTCTGTTTACTGTTTTTCATCAATCCCTCAAGAATAACTATGGAGTTAATAACAAATGGGATAATCTGTCACAGAAATATTACTTTCTCAGAAGGTGTTGAGCCATCACTTATTAATTTATTAAATCAGACTATATAGCTTTTGGTAAACCTTGAGCCTCAGGCTATCATATTCCATGACTAGAAAGTAGTTATTTCCGACATATTCACCACTGGGAAGAAGGAACTGAGATGGATCTAAAGATATTCATTATCATATGGTCTCTAAATAATGAATACACACACACACGTGCACAAACACGGGTCACCGCATCATTAATTCCCATGCTATCATCCAAAATTCTATCAAATTTTCTTTCTTTTTATAAAGAATTATCAAATAATCATTTAGTTAATGTAATGTGTAACTTGTGAACCGTAATGAAACATTATAGATTTTAATATCTACTTTTCATTGATGGAAAATAAAATAAGGAACTGCTTATTTATGTTCATAAAGATGCATTCCAACAGCATTCAAGCCAGGTGCCATACATTTCGTGGGCTAATTTCACTCCATAAGTATCTTTAACATTACACATTAAGTACTATGGCATAGGACATTCATATTTATTGAAGACCTACTGGGGCCAGGTATTCATTTTGGCATTTTGCATGAAATTAAAAGCAATTATTACAATTGCATGATAATGTAATATTATTATCATAAGTTAGATCATTTCATTATGTTGGCCGAATTACTTATTGTTTTTATTATAGCAATTAATATTTATGGAGAGCTAAATTGCTTCAACTAAAATACATATTTTCTGTTACTGTAATAGCTACTAACATTTATCAAGAGTTCATCATATGGTGGGCATCATACCAACTGCTTTGCATTTGTCTTCCTTGATTGTCACAACAACCCTGAAATGGGTACTAACAACCTCATTTTACACTTGAGGAAATTGAGACTTAGAAAGTGTATTTACTCAGAGTCACATGGCTAAAGGATGCCGGGACAAAAATCCATGCTGTTTCTGTTATATCACGCTGCCTCTCACATCAAATAAAGCCAAAGACAACTAAGATTTTTAGCAACCTTAGAAATTTGGTTTGCCTCTTCATTTTAGAAGCATGCATTTCCCCCAGGTTAATGATGATGATGATGTCAGGAATAATGATATTAATAACCCTATAACAACTCATTTCTAGAAAATGAGAAAACCATCTAACTTTTCTATATTATTTTTGCCTTCATGTAGTTAAGATAGGGCTAACATCCAAGTATTTTATTTGCCAGATCAGAATTTTCCCCCTCTAACAAGCTGATAAAATAATGAATAAAAGAGCTGGAGTAAACAACCATGAATAAATAAATCTGTCACAGAAATATTACTTGATATTAAACAACCATGAATAATGATCACAGAACACCTCTTAAGTGTGTCAAATCAGTGTCCATTCTGAATAGGTAATAATGCCCTCCCACAGAGTATCAAGAATGCAACATTGATTATGTTCTTCATCAATGTTTTAAAACTTCACCAATTCAAACAACACTAACTGAACTTGTGATAATTTGGATATGCTGTGTTATTTTACCTTTGTACCATCAAAACCAAGTAATGCAAAAACAACAGTATTAACAGCAGCAAATTGTGCCCTATTGCTGTTTCCTCCAGCTAAATAAGTCATCCCTCTCTCTCTCTCTCTCTCTCATTCTCTCTCTCTCCCTCCCTCTCCCTTCCTTCCTCTCTCTCTCTCTCTCTGTCTCTCTCTCTCTTCTTTCTCCCTCTTACCCCCTTTCCTCTCCCTCCTTCTCTCTCTCCTCTTACTCGACCCCCATCTCCAGGGCCTCCCTGGGTCAACCCTCTTGACCAGAATCACCCATTCATTTCCAGGCTTTCTTCTCACCAGCTCATTCTCAGCAACTAGCCTTGCCCCTTACTCCCAGCCTTAGTAATTAATTGTGCTATTATTGTGAATTAATCATACAAGAAAGTCAATGTTTAGCCTAATTAAGAGTGAAGCCAACAAATTATCTAAAGCACCACTCCAGCAGAATTTGCATCCAGCCTTGTATGAGCAGTCAATCAAGCTTTTCAGCTATTGAATTAAGGATTTCTGGGCTTCATTAAAACATACAGACGGCTCTCTTCCTACACCAGCTCCTGAACCCTTTCCCAGTCCTCCATTCTTTACCCACCCCTAAATGCTGTGTTTAGCTACATACCTTTGTAAATCATATTGTATCTCTTTTTTTAATTTGCTACAATTGGTAGCTTTGTACTTCAGTAGTTTCATCAGTTTAGGTCCCTTATTGTTTATTAAAGACTATTTCAATTTTTTCTTACCAACTCCCAAAATAAATTTGGCACCTTTAAAAACAAAGAAGCAAACACGCAAACATTATGTCCTTCCTTGGAAGGAAGCTACCACTGTAAACAATGGCAGCCCGTTGACCAATGTATTACCTGAAAAGCAATAAGAAGTGAAAATCATAGTTCTTAACAGTAAAAATGTGTACTTCGGCTCCTACTACTCGATCAGTATTAATTAGAAAAAGAAAAAAAGTTTGTGTAAGGCATCAGAAAGGACTACTGAAGGTGCTGAAAATAGTGAACTTAACAGAAGTTTTTAATTAAAACATGAAAATAAACTACTGCCTGAAGTAAAAGTTCACCCTGATTTTTTCCACTAAATGATAATTTAGCCTTGAGAAAAAGTATGTGCTGAAACCTACAACTCTGACGGCAGAATCTGGAGCTATAAATTAGACAGTCTTTTCATACTTATGAACGAGTATATTAGTCATTCTTTTAAAAATCAGGATAAATGAAAGAGTTCCAGAGGCTAAGGTTTAAATCAGCTTGGTGCATGTACTTTAATTAGATCTTGAACAATTTCTTTCAGCCTTCCAAGTCTATGCCAGCCTCTCCCTCATTTATTTTTCCTATTCAACCTTGCTTGCTTTTGCTGCCCACTCTGCACACAGAAACCGTGCATTTTCGACTTTAGGAAAGTGTCCATTTCAAATATTCTCTCCTGCCATCTCCCTGGGTGCAATCGTCCTTGTCTGATCACACTTCCTGAGGGTACTCACCGTACCCAGCCAGATAAGTTCTCCATGTGACTTCTTACTAAAGCGTATCAAAAAGGAAACAGAACAGAGAGACAGAATCTATTCCATTCTCATTACAGTCGCCACCTAACTCATACCTTCATGTTATTCGGGTCCTGAATAAGAATGCTAACATTTATTTTCAAAATTATCTTTATCACTTTATCTTATTTCTTAATTTCTCTCTCTGAAATACTTAACACATAGTGATGTGTTAGTTAATATTGGTAATGCTTCTCTGGGAAAGGCTTTGTATCAGAAAAAATGGAACTCTTCTTTGTGATTAACACTAGAAAACATCAGCTTCTTCATATCCTGCTCTAAATGTTTCTTCAGAAACATTCCAATTCACAGAGTGAGTCAAATGTCTAATTCCCTCAGTGCTAAACACAATTTATCCTTACAATACTGAAACAAGTCTATAAACACATACATGTATATACAAGCATGCAAGTCTCTATACATACTGTTATTTAAACCTATTTTAGAACATAAAGTAAAAGGGGCCAAGTACATCACAGAATAACAAGTGCTTATTAAAGAGTTCACTATGTATATTTCCTCAAAAAGCCCATTAACAACACGTCAGGGGAATATTTCAACACCAAGTTTCAGAAATTCAGAAGGGGGAAGATTCCCTTCTTTTCCTGTGATTCATTAATTAAACAATCAGTGCTGAAAACATGCCTTTTGCTGCCATCAAGTGGCTCTTTTCAGAATATTCTCATCAACCTCACAGTGTGCTAGCGTTGCTTCCCCCACAACTTCCTTCCATGTACATTATACGTTATCATCCTTTGGGGAACAGGAATATTTGAAAAGACCAAGCAAGCCTTTCCTAAAAAAGGGCTTTATACTATGGATGCTGTAAAAATTACATTACTAAGAAATTATTCAGAAAGACAACTTCAAAAAGGGTTTGAAGTACCCAAAACCTAAAAATCCTTCCCAGCCCTGGGTGAACTGTTTAGTTTCTAGTCACTAAAGACTTTGACCTGAACTTGCGAGTACAACTCTCTTTGTTAATACCAAATAGATAATTTCAAAATAGACTGGCTTCAGGGTACATAGCTGAAAAGAGAGGAAATTAGAAAATTTAGAGTAATTTTTAATCAAGTCAAATCCCATTACTATGGAAGAAAATGGTTTGGTTTCTTTTCTACTGATGTCTCATTTTCTCAAGGCTTCATTCCTACATACAGATAATGCAGCATATTGTATAGCCACTGCAAAAGTTCAACTGTGGTTGCTATATAATTCTCATTTTAATTTAGTTGATTGCCTAGCTCCTTTTTCTTTGAATATGTTTCCTTTTTCATTGTTTTTTTTTTTTTTTAAGTTCTTGGGTATATGTGCAGAATGTGCAGGTTTGTTTCATAGGTAAAGATGTGCCATTGTGGTTTGCTGCACCTATCAACCCATGACCTAGGTACTAAACCCAGCATGTATCAGCTCTTTTCCCTAATGCTCTCCCACCCCTACCCTTCCCCAATAGGCCCCACTGTGTGTTGTCCCCTCCCTGTGTCCATGTGCTCTCACTGTTCAACTCCCACTTATAAATGAGAACATGCAGTGCTTGGTTTTCTCTTCCTGTGTTTGTTTGCTGAGAATGACGGCTTCTAGCTTCATCCATGTCCCTGCAAAGTATATGATCTTGTTCCTTTTTATGGCTACATAGTATTCCATGGTGTATATGTACCCCATTTTCTTCATCCAGTCTCTCACTGATGGACAGTTGGGTTGATTCCATGTCTTTCCTACTGTGAATAGTGCTGCAATGAACATTAAATGTGCATGTGTCGTTATAATAGAATGATTTATAATTCCTTTGGGTATATACCCAGTTATGGGATTGCTGGGTCAGATGGTATTTCTGGTTCAAAAATCTTTGAGAAATTACCACACTATCTCCCACAATGGTTGAACTAATCTACATTCCCACCAACAGTGGAAAGCATTCCTGTTTCTCTACAAGCTCACCAGCATCTGTTGTTTCCTGATTTTTTAATGATCACCATTCTGACTGGCATGAGATGGTATCTCATTGTGGTTTTGATTTGCGTTTCTCTAATGATCAGTGATGTTGAGCTATTTTTCATGTGTTTGTTGTTTGCATGTATGTCTTTTTGTTGAGAACTGTCTGTTCATATCCTTTGCCCACTTTTTAATGAGGTTGTTTTTACCTTGTAAATTTGCTTACATTCCTCGTAGATTCTGGATATTAGACCTTTATCAGATGGACAGATTGCAAAGATATTCTCTCATTCCATACACTGTCTGTTCACTCTGATGTTAGTTTCATTTGCTATACAGAAGCTCTTTAGTTTCATTAGATGCCATTTGTCAATTTTTGCTTTTGCTACAATTGCTTTTGGCAATTTCATCATAAATTCTTTGCCCATGCCTATGTCCTGAATAGTATTGCCTAGATTTTCTTCTAGGGTTTTATAGTTTTGGGTTTTACAGTTAAGTCTTTAATCCATCTTGAGATAATTTTTGTATAAGGTGTAAGAAAGTGATCCAGTTTCAATTTTCTGCATATAGCTAGCCAGTTTTCCCAGCACCATTTATTAAATTGCCTTCCCCATCGCTTTTGTCAGGTTTGTTGAAGATCAGATGGTTGTAGATGTGCGATTTTATTTCTGAGTTCTCTATTCTGTTCCACTGGTTTATGTGCCTGTTTATGTACCAGTACCATGCTATTTTGGTTACTGTGGCCTTGTAGTATAGTTTTTTTCTTTTTTCTTCTTGTTTACGATTGTCTGGACTATGCGAGCTTTTTTGGTTCCACATGAATTTTAAAATAGATTTTTCTAATTCTGTGAAGAATGTCAATGGTAGTTGAATGGGCATAGCATTAAATCTATAAATTGCTTTGGGCAATATGGCCATTTTCACCATATTGATTCTTCCTATCCATGAGCATGGAATGGTTTTTCTGTTTGTGCCTTCTCTGATTTCCTTGAACAGTGGTTTGTAGTTCTCCTTGAAGAGGTCCTTTACTTCCCTTGTTAGCTGTATTCCTAGGTATTTTATTCTCTTTGTGGCAATTGTGACTGGGAGTTCATTCATGATTTGGGTTTCTGTTTGTCTGTTGTTGATGTATGGGAATGCTTATGATTTCTGCACATTAATTTTGTATCCTGAGACTTCACTAAAGTTGCTTGTCTGCTTAAGAGGCTTTTGACCTGAGAGGATGGGGTTTCTAGATATAGGATAATGTCATCCGCAAACCAAGACAAATTGACTTCCTCTCTTCTTACTTGAATACCCTTTATTTCTTTGTCTTGCCTGATCGCCCTGGCCAGAACTTCCAATACTACGTTGAATAGGAGTGGTGAGACACGGCATCCTTGACTTGTGCCAGTTTCCAAGTGGAATGCCTTCAGTTTTTGCCCATTCAGTATGATGGTGGCTGTGGGTTCATCATAAATGGCTCCTATTTTGAGGTATGTTCCTTCAGTACCTAGTTTATTCAGAGTTTTAAAATGAAGGGATGTTGAATTTTATCAAAAGCCTTTTTTGTGTCTACTGAGATAATTATGTGGTTTTCGTCTTTAGTTCTGCTTATGTGGTGAATTACGTTATTGATTTGCGCATGTTGAACCAGCCTTGCATCCCAGGGATGAAGCCAACTTGATCATGGTGGATAAGATTTTTGATGTGCTGCTGGATTCAGTTTGCCAGTATTTTATTTAGGATTTTTGCATGAGTGTTCAACAGGTATATTGGCTGGAAGTTTTCTTCTTTTGTACCTTTGCCAGGGTTTGGTATCATGATGATGCTGGCCTCATAAAATGAGTTAGGGAGGATCCTCTCCTTTTCAATTGTTTGGAATAGTTTCAGAAGAAATGCTACCAGCTCCTCTTTGTATCGCCGGTAGAATTCTGGACCTGAGCTTTTTTTGGTTGGTAGACTATTTATTACACCCTCAACTTCAAAACTTATTATTGGTCTATTCAGTGACTCAACTTCTTCCTGGTTCAGTCTTCGGAGGGTGTATGGGTCCAGGAATTTATCCATTTCTTCTAGATTTCCAGTTTATTTGCACAGAGTTGGTTATAGTATTATGTGATGGTTGTTTGTATTTCTGTGGGATCAGTGGTGGTACCCTCTTATCATTTCTGATTGTGTTTATTTGAATCTTCTATCTTTTCTTCTTTATTAGTCTTGCTAGCCATCTATTTTAGTGATTTTTTTCAAAAAACCAGCTCCTGAATTCATTGATTTTTTTAAAGGGTTTTTCATGTCTCTATCTCCTTCAGTTTCACTCTGAGCTTAGCTATGCCCTGTCTTCTGCTAGCTATGAGATTTGTTTGCTCTTGGTTCTTTAGCTTTTTTAGTTGTAATGTTAGTGCATCACTTTGAGATCTTTCTAGCTCTTTCATGTGGACATTTAGTGCTATACATTTCTCTTAACACTGCTTTAGCTGCATCCCAGAAATTCTGATGCGTTGTTTCTTTGCTCTCATTGGTTTCAAGGAACTTCTTGACTTCTGCCTTAATTTTGTTATTTACCCAGAAGTCATTCAGCAGCAGGTTGTTCAATTTCCACGTAGTTATGTAGTTTTGAGTGGGCTTTTAAATCTTTAGTTCTAATTTGATCTCATTGTGGTCTCAGAGACTTTTGTTATAATTTCAATTCTTTTGCATTTGCTGAGGTGTTTTACTTCCAATTACGTGATCAATTTTAGAGTAAGTGCCATGTGGTACTGAAAAAGAATGTATATTCTGATGTTTTGGGGTGGAGAGTTCTGTAGATCTCGATCAGGTCCACTTGACCTAGAGCTAAGTTCGCGTCCTGAATATGTTTAATTTTCTGTCTCGATGATCTAATACTGACAGTGGGGTATTAAAGTCTCCCACTATTTTGTGTGGAGGTCTAAGTATCTTTGTGGTCTCTAAGAACTTGTGTTATCAATCTGGGTGCTCCTGTATTGGGTGCATATATATTTAGGATCATTAGCTCTTCTTGTTGAATTGAACCCTTTCACATTACTCAATGCTTTTCTTTGTTTTTTTTGACCTTTGTTCATTTAAAGTCTCTTTTGTCAGAAACTAGGATTGCAACCCCTACTTTTTTCTGCTTTCCATTTGCTTGGTAAATTTTCCTCCATCCCTTTATTTTGAGTCTACGTGTGTCTTTGCACATGAGATGTGTCTCTTGAATACAGTACACAGATGGGTCTTGTCTTTGTATCCAGCTTGCCATTCTGTGTCTTTTAATTGGGGCATTTAGCCCATTTACATTTCAGGTTAATATTGTTATGCATGAATTGGATCCTGTCATCATGATGCTAGCTGGTTAATTTTGCAGACTTGTTAATGTAGTTGCTTCATAGTGTCATTGGTCTGTGTACTTCAGTGTGTTTTTGCAGTGGCTGGTAATGGTTTTTCCTATCCATGTTTAGTGCTTCCTTCAGGAGCTCTTGCAAGACAGGCCTGGTGGTGACAAAATCCCTCAGCATTTGTCTGAAAAAGATTTTATTTCTCCTTCACCTTTGAAGCTCAGTTTGCCTGGATATGAAATTCTGGGTTGGCCTATCTTATTGGCGTTCTCTGGCTTTCCTGAATTTGAATATTGGCCTGTCTTGCTAGGCTGGCAAAGTTCTCCTGGATGATACCCTGAAGGGTGTTTTCCAGCTTGGTTCCATTCTCCCCATCTCTTTCAGGTACATCAATCAGTTGTAAGTTTGGCCTTTTTACACAGTCCCATAATTCTTAAATGTTTTGTTCATTCCTTTTCATTCTTTATTCTCTAATCTTGTCTGCCTGCCTTATTTTTTCAAGCTCTGATATTCTCTCTTCTGCTTGGTCAAATCAGCTATTGATACTTGTGTTTGCATCACAAAGTTCTCTTCCTATGTTTTTCAGCCCCATCAGGTCATTTATGTTCCTCTCTAGACTCTTTAATCTAGTTAACAGCTCTTGTAATCTTTTATCATGGTTCTTAGCTTCTTTGCATTGGGTTAGAACATAATCCTTTGGCTCAGTGGAATTCGTTATTACCCACTTTTTAAGTCTATTTCTGTCAGTTCATCCATCTCAGCTTCAGCCTTGTTCTGTGTTCCTGCTGGAGAGGTGTTGTGGTCATTTGGAGGAAAAGAGGCATTCTGGCTTCTAGGATTTTCAGTGTTTTTGTGTTGGTTTTTCCTCATTTTCATGAAATTATCTACCTTTGAACCTTGAGGCTGATGGCCTTTGGATGGGGATTTTATGGGGTCTTTTTTGTTGATGTTATTGTTGTTGTTGCTTTCTGTTTGTTTTTCTTGTAACAGGTCCCTCTTCTGCAGGTCTGCTGCACTTTGCTGAGGGTCCACTCCAGACCTGTTCACCTGGGTATCACCAGTGGTAGTTGCAGAATAGCAAAGATTGCTGCTGGCTCCTCCCTCTGAAAGGTTCATCCCAGAGGGGCACCAACCTGATGCCAGCCGGAGCTCTCCTGTATGAGGTGTCTGCAGACCCCTGTTGGGAGATCTCACCCAGACAGGAGGCATGGGGTCAGGGACCTTCAGCAGAGCTGGTGTGCTGTGCTCAGGGAATCTCGCTCATCAGGATCAGCTGATTTCTTCAGGGCCAGCAGGCAAGAAAGATTAAGTCACTGAACCTGACACCGTAGCCACCCCTCCCCTCAGGTGCTATCCCAGGGAGATGAGAGTTCAGTCTGTAAGGCCCTGACTGGAGCTGGTGGACTTTCTACAGGGAGGCCCTGCCCAGTGAGGAAGGATCTAAAGAAGCAGTCTGGTCACAGATGCTTTGCTTCACTGTGGGGAATTCCACCCAGTCCAAACCTTCCAGGCTCCTTAGCACTGTCAGGGAAAATTGCCTACTGAAGCCACAGTAATGGTGGTTGTCCCTCCCCCAGGGAACTTGGTCATCCCAGGCAGATTCCAGACTGCTGTGCTGGTGATGGGGATTTCAAGCCAGTGGTTCTTAGTTTGCTGGGCTCTGCAGGAGTGGGACCTACTGAGCGAGACCACTTGGCTCCCTGGCTTTAGCCCCCTTTCCACGAGAGTGGATGCTTCTGTCTCACTGGAGTTCCAGGTGCCGCTGGAGCATGTAAAAAAATTCCTGCAGCTCGCTGCCTGCCTGAACAACCACCAGTTTTGTGCTTGAGACCCAGGGCCCTGGTGGTGTAGGCTCACAAGGGAATCTCTTGATCGGTGGCAAAAATCTATGGGAAAAGTGTAGTACCCCTGGTGGGTAGCACAATCCCTTGCCACTTCCCTTGGCTGGAGGAGAGAGGTCTCTGCCCCACTACCACCACCCCATGCACTTTCTGGGTGAAGCAATGCCCCACCCTATTTCTGTTCACTCTCTGTCGGTCGTGCTCCTTGCCTAGCCAGCCCCAATGAAATGAACTGGGTATCCAAGTTGGAAATGCAGAAACCACCTGCCTTCTGCATTGGTGTCCCTGGGAGCTGTAGGCTCTACCTGCTTCTATATGGCCATCTTGGCCTCTCCCCCCATCTTCCCTTTTTTCCACAAGACATAAACTGATAGGAAGAAGAATTTTAAAAAATAAGGACAATTGTTACTTTTAAACAAACAAAGCCAAACAAAGCCTCCAACCCCACAAGACCCCACCCCTAGCCTCCACCACCCATGCCTGGGGCAATTGTTTAAAGTTATTTTGTTCCTGACCGGCTGTATAGCTAATCAACAGCTTGTGTTATTTTAATGTAAATTCTTGGTAAACAACTCAAAATCTGCCTCTTCTTTTCCTTTAAAAAAACACTTCTAACTGCTGTTAATTGAAGCATATTTTCAGGACCACTTGAATCTATGATCCTGGGTTGCAGTCCTCAAGCCTGGCCTAAATAAACTCTACTTATATTAATTTTGCCTCAGTTTCTTCCCCTTAAGTCGACACTTTCATATACTGAGAAAGCAGCAAATTAGAATATTGGTTCCTTCGACTGGAAAATACATTAATATGATTTTTTTCACAAAAAGAAAAGCCCTTGATAAATCAAAGTGGACAGAAGTTGAGGCAAAAGGGAACTAAATTGCTCTACATGATAAAACAGAGGAATTCAAGTTATTTGGGGAGGGGTGTCCAGAGAAAAGTAAGAACCTGAAACTGGGAGAAGAGAATAGCTGAGGATGTTTTGAGATTCTAAAATCCAAAGGAAACTGTATAGTAAAATCACAAAACTGCACCTATGATAGCAGTTCCCTGGGAGATATTTCCCCCGCCCCACCGAGTCTAGTTTAAGTACAAGCTTCTTTGATGCTTGCCTGTGACAGTAGTTTTGTTGGAGTAGGTAGCTAGGCAGACATGAGCAGGGCAGGAGAGGGCCCTCCCCAGGAATGTCAGGTAACCATCAGGTGATAGCCAGTTGTTAAACTGTCTCTCCAAAATAATAGTTGGTTGCAGCCAGTGCCAAGGAAAGGCAGTCTCCCAACAGATAGAAAACTCTTTAAGCTGGTGATCAGCAGCTTCTTGATAAGATCTCAGAAGGTGGGCTAGTGGGCTCAAGCATGTACACTAAGAGACAAAATAGCGGAGTTTAACTGGTATATGACCTTCCTCTGGGAATACTTGACCAGTAAAGGAAAAATGTCTCAAATGAGCACGCACACCACTTCAGTAAACACACTGCACACGCAGCCCCTCTCAAGTACCGGCAGGCCACTGAGCATGTGAACAGTCCACTCCAAGGTAAGAATCAGGGGAGAAGAAATGCAAACCTCAGAACCACGCCAATATATAAAAACCCAAGTCAAGGGTCAGATAGGGCACTTGGATCTCTCCAGTTGCCTGCTTGGCTCTCTTCCAAGTGTACTTTACTTCCTTTCATTCCTGCTCTAGAATTTTTTTTGTAAAATTCTCACTCTTGCTCTAAAACTTACCTCAGTCTCTCACTCTGCTTTATATCCCTTGGCTGAATTCTCTCCTCCAATGAGGCAAAAATCGAGTTTGCTGCAGACCCTATGGATTCACTGCTGCTAACAGTTACATGTTTTCCATTTCACATCCCCTTCCCACTGTAGCCCTTTGTGGGAACCATTTGTGTAGAAACTTCTATTTTCAATTTTTCGGTTAATATGAGCCCACATCCTTGTTTCTGGTCCCTACATAAAGGTTAAAATTCAAGTGCTCAGTCACCTCCACTGAGCATGTGAATAACAGTTCACAGTCTTGCTGCCACAGTTTTCAGATCCCTCTGCATTTCTGACCTCTAGAATTTTTCCTGACCTTTGGGTATCCCAGCTATGCACTTCAAAGGAGTCTACCAAGTTGCACTATCTCTTCCAGCTGTTCTCAAGATTTTGTAGTAGGTGAGGCTTAAGGTTAACCAGTCTGCCACCCAGTAAAAAAAACTCATAAAATGGCTACTTGCAAAACTCTGCCCAGGATTAGCACCTTCTCTGCAGCAGAACCCTCAACATTTATAAAATGAATTTAGTTACATCTTGGTGACTTAAACAATAAAGGAGGTTGGTGGCTCATGCCTGTAATCCTAGCACTTTGGGAGGCAGAGTAGGGCGGATCACGAGGTCAAGAAATCGAGACCATCCTGGCCAACATGGTGAAACCCTGTCTCTACTAAAAATACAAAAAATTAACCGGGCATGGTGGCACACATCTGTGGTCCCAGCTACTCGGGAGGCTGAGGCGGAAGAATCACCTGAACCCAGGAGGCAGAGGTTGCAGTGAGCTGAGATTGTGCCACTGCACTCCAGCTTGCCGACAGAGCAAGACTCCATCTCTCAAAAAAAATAAATAAATAAAGGAGGTTACAATAAACAGTATTTTGTGGTTTAAGAAATTGAAGTGCAGAAAGAGAGTCAAAGATGGGACAGTTTTTCCTCGTGGTGCTAGAAATATGGATTGTCTGAGTCTCGGTCCCTTTTAGCTCAACCAGCTAACTGACCTCTTTCTCTCTCGCTCTGACTGCCCTTCAGCCTGGCTCCTCAGAGATGTCTAAAGCCGTAAGAGTTAGTGCATACTTCAGGGAATGCACTATAATGAGAAAAACAGGAGCCTGGCAACTCTGGGCTAAAAACTCTTGAGGTTCTGGTCTAGATAAACCTAGGGATTCTTTTCTCTATAGTAAGAAATCATGAGACCTCAGCTCGAATTAAATTTATACCCATTCCTAAAATTGGCACACATTCACACAAAAATCAGACTAGTCTAAGAAAACTCCTTCTTCCTCTTGGAAACCCTACAGCCACTCACCATTCATTCTAGTCCTGAACTCCTCCAATTTGAAAAAGAATCCTAAAATGCATTAACACAAGTCTAGCCATCATAGGAAATTCTTGAAACCCTTTTGGGAATAATTCTAGGTCAATATTCCTAGAGAGACCCACAAATAAGGACATACTGGACTCCCCATGGATTCAGTGTAATGCAAATGAGATTCAGCGTAAAGAAACCTGAATTCCTCCTACTCCCAGAAATTCTCTGATATAAAACCAGTTACTTGTGAGGTCTGTGTGCTCACTGTCCTTTCTGCACTCTCTGGCTCCATCATTCCTTGCACTACATAGGATGAAGCAACACCTCAGAAAACATGGTGTCTTCTAGGACAACCCCTATAGCACAGTTGTATCCATTTGTCCTAAGAACTGATTTTCCTCCAAGTTTACACTCCTACTTCAGTGTGCTCACTAGATCAAATGATGTGTGCCACAAACATTAGTAATACATCTTTTATAAATGGTGATTTATTTTTCATTTTTCTTTTTAGAGGCAGGTCTTGCTGTTTCACCCTAGCTAGAGTGCAGTGGCACAATCATAACTCACTGTAACCTGGACCTCCCAAGCTTAAGCAATCCTCCTGCCTCAGCTTTCCAAGTAGCTAGGACTACACGGCGTGCCATCAACCCCAGCTAAGTTTTTATATTTTGTAAGAGACAGTCTCACTCTGTTGCCCAGACTGGTCTCAAACTTCTGGTCTCAAGTAATCCTCCTGCCTCAGCCTTCGAAAGCACTAGAATTATAGGCATAAGTCATTATGCTCAGCCGTGATTTATTTATTTTTTCTGCAGAACTAAACCATTTGTCCCTTGCTTTGTATTTTTCTAAAATGCGGCACCTTTCATATACCTCTCAGTAAAAGATGTTTTACCTGTGAAGATGAGGCATAATGATGAAGAGTTCAGCAGTTACATAAAAATCTGTAAGACTGTATTTAGTCTGAGAATAAAAAAGACCACTTTCAATTTTAGTTAAGATACACATAAATTCTAGGCTAACTATTCTCTTATTTCCTAAGCATATCTCCTGCTTGCTTCAATTGTCAAATTCAGCTTGAATAATAAAATATAGAGAAAGGCTAATAGGCAGATGGTGAATGAGTAACACAGTCAACCGTCAATCAGATCTGTGTTCTCCTTTAACCAATAAAGTGGCAAACCTCTCTAGTCCTCAGTTTCTTGATCTCCAAAATGGAGATAATACAAATTCCTATTCCACGGAGTCATTGTGAGATTTAATTGAGATAATTCATGCCTGGTGAAAATGCTCAACAACTATTAGCTCTCATTTTGTTTCCAGCTATTGAGTACTTTACAGAGTGCAAGGAATTATTTATTGCATTTAATTTATTGCTTTCAAATCTACTCCCTTCCTCAGAATAAGCATTTCTGGTTAGCACAGACTTCATTAGCTCTAGATCAAAAACAAACAAACAAACAAACAAGCAGAACAAGCAGAATTAGATCAAACGTCAGCTTCTGAGCAAAACATATATTTTATATATTATATAATGTATTATTTCCAGCAATTGCTTTTAAAATGTTGTTTTCACATAGGTTCTTTCTTCTTCTGCTCCCAATGCTTTGAGCACAAAAAAACTCAGAGAGAAACCTTTGGCTGTGTTAAGTAACTCCAATCATTACCCATTCCAGTATTACAGGCACTGCTCCAAGGCTGACGGACATTTTAACTAGCCACAGGTTAGAGCCTTCAAAACAGACCCGGTATTAAGACTCAGTCCAAGAAATAATTACAGACAAAGTATTTTAATAACTTTCTAAAGCCTGAACATTTTATCCAAAATCACATTCTTGAATTTATCACTTGTTAGTATGGACTAAAATATAAAACATGTGAAATGTATTTTTCCCTTTGCTATTCATCTCCTTTAACGGTGAGGGAAAAAAACAATTAAATTCTAAATGAGCTTCCCTCTCAGTACTGAACAATGCTGGCCAAAATCTATATGTAATATCAAAACAATGCAATTGTTTTCCATGGATCTGGACAACAATCCTGCCTAGCCTATATTTAGAAGAAAAGGATATTACCTAGCTTTCTGATCTATTGGGGAAAACAGATCAAAATCTTTCTCAGTAACTATTTCAACACACAACAAATATCTAAAGTGGTTTATTATTGCCACCAATCTAATTTTAATACTAAGCCAACCTCCTTACATTCTGACCTTAAAACTTACTGAGAGCAGGCTGAGCATGGTGGTTCACGCCTGTAATCCAGCACTTTGGAAGGCTGAGGTAGGTGGATCACCTGAGGTCAGGAGTTCAAGACCAGCCTGGCCAACATGATAAAACCCCATCTCTACAATAAAATACAAAAATTAGCCAGGCATGGTGGCAGGTGCCTATAATCTCAGCTACTCTGGAGGCTGAGGCAGGAGAATCACTGGAACCTGGGAGGCGGACGCGGCAGTGAGCCGAGATCATGCCACTGCACTCCAGCCCAGGCTGACAACAGGGAGACTCCATCTCCTAAAAAAAAAACCAAAAACTTACTGAGAGCAAACGAAAAGGAAACTATATTGAAAGACCAATCCTTGTGTTTCATTACGTAATGAAAGATATGGAGAAAGGAAAAAATATACAACCTACTTGTTAGCACATCTTCATGCCTTAGTGATTTGATAAGTATATATCACAAGCTAGGAGTTAATACAGGGTGCCCCACTTTTAAAACAACCTATTTATAACAAAGGTCTCTCTGTTAGGACTGTCAACAGAGTTAAAGAAAATGCCTTCAGTACCAAACACTTTTATTTAGCCAGGCATTGCAGAGCAATGAAATTGCAAACCTGGAAACCATCTTAGCCTCACTCTATGAATCATTTGAATATATGCAAATCAATAAGATTTCCTTCTTATATCCTCTTGTCAGTATAACAAAATTAGTACCTGTCCTCCCACCACCCTATACAAAAGTCCTTAAAAAAAAAAAAAAAAAAAGGAACAGAATCTAAGTATTGTAATGCGCTATATGCTTCCTGGAAAAAAAATTTAATGTCTTAGGTAAGAAAAAATACACAAACTACTCCTTCTTCTTAGAATCGAATATTTGTAAAGCAAACTTTGACTACTACAAGCTAAAAATTCTGAAATTCTTATGAGTCTCAAACATAACACTCACCACGGTAGAAAGGGGAAATATAACCTACCCCATGTTCCCATCCATTAGAAGAATCGTGTTGTATATGTGAGAAAATATGAAGAGAAAGAGAATTGTGCTGAAGAACATTGTCATCCATGACCCATGATCCTCTCGAAACATTTTTAATCGGAGCAACTGACCTGAAATGCAAATATTATTAAAAATTAATATACATTGTAACTCAAAATTCATAGATCTTTACTTTATTTTAGTGAATCTCTATTGTCTCACTATGTTCTGAAGTCTTTGCCATAGGACTGCCTTATGAATGAAGCCCTCATATAATGTTCTTTCTGCTCTTTTGTAAATAAATGATCATAAATAAAGTCCAAGACGATCCTCATATCACTTTTCATCCTAGAGTAAATAGGACTAATGCAAGAATCCAGTGTTCAGAGATAGTTCATAATCCTAGCATGAAAACAAGATGAATTAGAGCCCCCACTTACCTGCTATTTTTTATTTTACAAATATACTTTTTTTCATACTAAAACTACTTAAGGCAAATGGTAAAGAAGTTGCATGAATCCCATATAATTTCCTTTTGCTTCTATAGATCCATTCCCAATACAGGCCAAATGATAAAACCAAGGCCAACCTTTCTTACAAGATCTAATTGTTTAAGGCATATGAAAACTTGAAAGAAAAAATTAAGTCTCTGTTATAAAACACGCAGCTTAGCCTCACTCTTAACTGAAATCATCCATACCCCCCATACAAGTACAAACACAAGTGCAAATGAGAGGTGATAGTGTATGTGTTAATGAAGCTTGGTGTGACTGCTGGACAAACATAATTTTCACCCTGATGACTAAAATTCCATTTATGAAGACAAATGCTAAAATTAGAGAGAATGTTAAGTGCATATACTTTAAGGAAGAAAACTATATTAAGATGAACATTAAAGTAAAAATCACTAATATCAGAATTTAACCAGATAAATGTTTTGATTTACGGTAAAGAGAAATGATGGCACCAGCACCCTGAAAGATGAGAAAGGTGAAAATTCTTGGGAATAAGAAAGAAGTGAGCATAGGTTACCCTGCTTCTCCCAAGATAAACTTTGTCTATTATACTTACCTTCCTTCCCAAGAATAATAAGGGAGATGATATGCATATAGGAACTATAATTAAAACAGAGTAGACCTGAATCTTACAATAAAATTTCTTACTACAGAAAATATTCCCTTTTTTAGTGATATGTCAGTTTTGAAATATATGTATGTATTTCTATCTGGAAATTATCTCTCTGAGGACAAAGAGTATCTCACAATATCTCACTAAGCATAAGAAGAAATAATCTTTTAAGATTTAACTACTGAACTTTTCCTTATATCTCACCTTTATTAAAACAGCACTTTAGATTTCATTTGCAAACCAGGCTAACAGAAATATTATCCTAGCCAAAACTTCAGATGGAGGGTTAAAACACGGGGAAGGAGATTTGGTTACATCACACCATGGATTCTTGGCCTATACAAGAGAAGCAAAGGTTAAAACTGAAAGTCAGGGAGAATGTGACTGTATAACTAAAAGAAAAATGTGGAAAACCTTCTACTATAACTAATGATACTAGCCCCACAAATCATAAGATCACAGAACTTGCCTATTAATTGAATCAATAATTATGAAAAGCCAGAGATTTTCAAGCCTCCACACAACATGTTGACAAGAATATTACAAAAAGATATTATTGAGAGTAAAACCACATGCCATAAATATCTTACACTATAAAGAATATTTATTCATTCATTGAACAAATATTTAACGTGTGCCTCTTACATGCCAGAAACAGTTCTAGGTGCTAGAGACTCAACTGTAAGCCATGCAGGAGAGTGCTTGAAGTCAATTTTCATTTGAGTATTTAATGGAATTGTGACCTTACTTTGGACTCATGGACTGTCTTTGTGCATGGACCCCTTTGCTGTAAGTCCTTTCAGCTTTAGAACCAGACCTATTTATTTAATTCAGCAGTTGATAATGAAGAACTTCAAAGACTGGCAGTAAGAGTTTTTTCAAGATTTAAATGTGAATTTCTTTCTTAACATAAGCGTATGTCAAAAATTTCACTAACAAATGTACTTTAAAAGTCAAATAATAATGCTGGTGATTTAACAGTGCTTTGCAAATAAAATATTGTGGATTAATTATACATAGCTGGAAACAGCAGAAAGTTAGCAAAAAGAGAGATGTGGCAGTACTATTTATTCTGTCGTTGCCAAGCTCATCATCTGCTGCTAATTTCAGCCATTAGTGTCATTAGAACAAAATGGCAGGTTAACATGACTTGAAATTCATTTGAATAAAAGTGCTACAAAATATTAAGCTCAGAACTAATATGACCCAAGTGTTGAGTTAAAATGTATTATAAAAATTTCCCATAAGTATTTAAAGAGTAACTCAAAGAGTAACCCTCAAATGTTAGAAATACATACATATGGACTGCCCTCAGCTAACTGTTCTCACAAAGGACTTCAGTGTTGAGTCGAATCATATCTCAAAAATTTCCCATAAGCTACTTATAGGTTAACTCAATGAATAACCCTCAAATGTTAGCAACATATACCTCAAATGTTAGCAACAATGCCCTCAGCTTACTGTTCTCATGAAGGACTTCTCCCATGCAATCAGACCAGGAACCTTGGAACTACCTGAGGATGTCAGATAGAAATACATTGTCTCTGCCCTTTAGGGTGACTATATATGTGGTTTGTCTGGGACAATAGTGGTCAATAATTTTTGTCCTGGCATAAGTATTAATAGTAATCGCTTCCTTTCTTAAGTGTGCTGGTTTGGAAAATAAATTATGTGCCATTTTCCTATAGGTCCCAGAATTCAGAATTTTATGACTTTCTTTAGAGGAGTTTCAGAAGACAACTGAGTGACAACAATCTTTACAGGCCAATAGAAGTGAAAAACATCACTAAGAGGGATACACTTCTGACATGGTCAAAAATGATTTTTATTTTAATCATATAGTAATATTTTTAAATATGAGTGTATATTTATGTTATTAATAAGATCCATCTTGGACTATATAGACTGTCACCTTCAACACAGTCGAAGAAATTAGAAAGTACACCTTAGAGCAATCAATGTGGAACACAAACCCATATATGTGATGAAGGAGAGGGTGCGAGGGCATAGGGATTGATGATTATGAATGCTGACTAAAGTCAGATGAAACTGACTAGAACTTCAGAATTTGTTCTGGAAATACAGGTTTAGGACCACTAAGATGTCATAAAATTCTAACAAAATTAATGAGATAAAAGCATATTTAAAAGTGTATATAAAATGAGCCCACATATGTTATAGAAAATAGAGGTAGACAATTGTGATAGGGAGAATTATGGAGAAACTACTTGGTTTCCTGGCTTTTTTGCTGCTGTGTTTTCACCAAAAGAATGGAAAGAAGAATTTCCTTTCTACCTCACTGCCAGACTTTTTTTATCAAGAGTTCTAGGTCCCTTTTCTTTGGAGTGATTTGCACATGGAGGTCTGTGCAAAGGAATACATTAAAGCATCTCAGAGGAAGGAGTAGAAGTGTTTGTGTTTCCAGGTAGGAGATGTGGGTAGCCCTACCTGGAAGGTTGTTAAAGCAGGGGATCAGATAGACCAAGGGCTTCTGGATTCATAAAGAATACAAGGATTTAGGCCTCCAAGGTGGCAGAACCTCATTTGGGGATGACTACATGGATGTTGGTGAAGGCCAAGGTATCAAGGGTCATGATATGGTTTGGCTGTGTGTCCCCACCCAAATCTCACCTTGAATTGTAACAATTCTCATGTGTTGTGGGAGGGTCCCAGTGAGTGGTAATTGAATCATGGAGGCAAATCATTCCTGTGCTGTTCTTGTGGTAATGAATGTCTCATGAGAGCTGATGGTTTTATTAATGGGAGTTCCTCTACACAAGCTCTCTCTTGACTGCCACCATGCAAGACGTGACTTTGCTCCTCCTTTGCCTTCTGCCATGATTGTGAGGCCTCCCCAGCCATATGGAACTGTGAGACAATTAAATTTCTTTCCTTTATAAATTACCCAGTCTCAGGTATGTCTCTATTAACAGCATGAGAACAGACTAATACACACGGCTTTGGGAGTCTGAGTTATCAAACTAAGCTAGCCCCAGGGGAATGGCACCGTAGGGCAGCCACCCACCTCTATTAGGTGCACGATGACCTGAGTAGATCCCAGGAATCTTAGAGTCGTTGTGCCAAAGTGGTAGAAGACCATTACTGAAGTAGCAGTAGGAACAGGGGTAGAGAAGCAAAAACAAGCTGAAGGAGTCTTTTCAGGATCTGTAGCCCTGGAACTCCTACAAAACCTTAGTGATAGAAAAGGTGATTTGAAATAGTATTGTACTCTCTGCTTACCTTGGTAAGCAAAAAGTCAAGTAAGACTTAATTTAGAGGCACCAGTGTGGCATTACACATGAGACCCTGACTAGGAAATATATAAGGACAAATGAAGGCGTTCATTCCTCAAGAAGACTGCAAATCGAAATTAACACTACTGTCCATTAAGTCTTCTGCTCTAAAACCTCCTATACATAATTTGACCCACCCATATATACAAGAAACAAATAGAATCTGCAGTTACTGAAAGGAGTATATTCAGTTTGTTGGAGTAAAAAGATACAATAGTCAAAAAATCAGCATAGCAGGCATTCCACATACCAGTAAGAATATTACTATTGCAAATAACAAAAGGGAAAACAAAAAATAACTAAACTAAAACTAGGTTAAATTATAAGGAGTCTTTATTGACTTCCTTCTCACATTTTCTTTTTTTCTCATGTCCTCTAAATAAAACATAATTAATTTTTACATACAATAGATATTCAAGAAACAATATAGATCTAGTTTAACTAAAGGAATAGAATGACTACAAACAAGACCTGATCCAGCACTCAGACAATATTATCAAGGCTTGATTAATCTCTATTTCCCAGCTCCATTTCCTCAGAGTGGGGTCTCATTCTAGCCGGCTCCCACTACTTTCTCCCTAAGACACACCCACGCACCCTTTGTTGTCTCAAGATGACCATAACAACCTGAGGAATTTAACAACTGCTTCTTCATTGTTATCCGTGGATGAAAAGATAATACTTTTGCCATAGCATTTCTAGAGAAAGTTATGAGATTCAATCTGTTCGGGCTCATTTGGGTCCTGAACTGATTACCTCAGCCAGAGTTATGAAAAGCAATTTAATTAAGCCTTAGGATTAGCTAAGCCTAGGCTACCTGCTCCACTCCTACAGCCAGATGAAATTAGTTCACTAGCATCACCTTGACCCCAAATGAAAGTTAAGTTTGGCAAACATGGTATTGAAGAGGGGAGAGCCACAGACAAAAGGCCTCCAGGTCCTTAAATCACTGCTTACAACACAGGTGCCTGCCATGTTTTGGGCTTTATGTGAATGAGAAATTCAACTGGTCTACAGTCATTATACATTTTGGAAGTCTGTATTACTGCAGCTACCATTATCTTACAGGTTCAAAGATGACTGATGGAAAGAGGCCCATAGAAGGCAAGAAAAACAGGGTTTAAATGGCCCACATGAAGTCTTTATTTCCTTTATCTTTCTTTACATCCCTAGTTCTCAGCATAATACATAATAAAATATTTTACTGAATGAAATACTGATGGGAAGATTTTAGAAATAAAATTAAGACCTGCACTCAAGTCCTCAAAAAGAAAAATTCTTCAAGTAAAATATGAAGAAAACACGCCTTGCTGGCAATGATCCTAATGAGACAGAGTAGGAGTGGGATGCAGCTTCTCCTTCACATGGTTTCTTTTTTCTTCTCTTGTCCCACTGATCACAAAACTCACACCACTACCTTGCTGACGCTATACCTGCTAACCTAGAGGCTTTAATCATACAAAGAAAATAGCCATTCTATATTGCTCTTCCATGCTCTCATAATGTTTAACCAGGCCTTATGCTCAAAGAATTCCAGAAACTGGCCTTAGGAGATCCAAATATCCACCCAAGGTTGTGGGGTGTCTCACCTTGAAAAGGAAGACTTAACAACCGATTTATAGCCTGGTTGTCCCCAGCCAGACCACTAGGTGGCACATTACCTCAAAATTACCATCACAACCAGATATGCTGCTCTGCATACCCCAGCCCTCACATGCTTTACCCAGCCCAGCCTGCACACCCTACCCCTAGTGTCAGTTCCTGTGCATTGCCTAATAAAAAACCCTACGGGCTCTTTTCAGGGAGCCAGAGAATCCTTATACCTCTACTGTCTCCCTTGAGCTCGAGCACAAGCCCCAAAATAAAGTCTTGTCTGGCTAATCTGCTTGGCCTTATGTTAATTTCTATTTCACAGGAGCCTAAGAATCTGTGGTCTCTAACACCAAGGCCCACAGATTTGTATAATTTTTGTCTACTATATATGTGCTATACCCATCTATAAACTGTAGCACAGTAGAGCCAGATTGATCTTCTTTACCACTATGTCCCCATGGCATAGTACCTGGCAAATAACGTCTTAAGTATTTGTCCAATGGATAAAAAAATAAAGGGCTATACAAATAAATGAACAAGCTCCTGCTTCCTTATCAGCCTTTTCATCAGCACCACTGTTTTCTATGTACCCTACATTTGTCTTACACATCCCCAGTGAAATCCCAACTCTGATGTACACATACAATTTGTTTTCTCTAATTTTGGCTACTATGGAAAAAAGTTGCACAACACAGTTGAGAAGCCACTACATAATCATGATTCCAAGTTTAGTTGCTATCACAGCACTGCACGTTAATGCATCAAGGCTTTTCCCTGTCCTTGTCAATTCTCTTTCCTGTTCTCCTCAACATCTATTTCAAGTTTCATCTCAAAGCTCCTATTGAGCCCCTTTCACTCTTAGAATACGGCTTTGGTCCTAACCTCAAGGTGACATCCTTCCCATCAAACATGATTCCCCTCAACTTCCTACCTGCTGACATTCATCTACTTATCTACCTTCATGACTATCCTAACTTCCTTCCCTTATTCCTCAGAGGATGCAGTACTCCTCCCAAAGAAGACCCTACTTGTGCCTTTTTAAAACCACACCCTCTCCTCTCTTGGGAGACTTGGTCCAGCCATCTTTTCTCTCCTTTATATATCTGATCTCTCTCTCTCCTCATTCTTTTTTCTCTACCTCTGAAGCCTCTTAAGTTGATCCTAAAAACAATGTCCTTGAATTTCCATCCATTCTCCTTGTTTTCTCATCCAGACTTCAAGAAAGAGTAATCTTTATCACACCCACTCACCAAGATCTTACTTGCCATGTAAACATTCTACCGAAATTGCCCTGGCAAATGCAATGACCTCTGCCACTCCCAAATCCAGAAGAAATATATTGGTCTTTAATTTGCAAGACATTCTGGCTGCATCTGACCTAACAGTTGGTCTCCATTTCTTTGACACACTTCCTTGACTTCCCTAGCACCAAATATGCCATTCTTTTTCTATTTTTCTCAGTTACCATTTTAGGCATCCCTTCTTCCAATTATCCCATAAATGATGATGTTCCATGGTCTGTCCTCAGTCCTTGTCTTTATCATGTCTCTATATGATCTTATCCTCTCTCATGGTTTCAACATCCGGTATCTCCAGCAGAAACTTTTCCTCCTGAGCTTCACACTGGAAGTCGGTTGCCCACTATAGTCCTAGATATCCTATCAGCAAATCAAATGCAGTATACAAAAACAAAGCCAAAATCCCTACCCTCTGCCCCAACATACGATATGCCCCAAATTTTCAATTTGACCCATCCCAACCCTAAGTCCACTCCTACTTCTGAATATATTATCTTATTATTTTCAAAACAATTCAAGACAGAATTCATTCTTGATTTTTTCTTCCTTCACACCCTCCACTTCATTCAATGGCCATATCATTTTATGTCCTTACATCCAAACTCTTCTCTCATAATTTAGGTTCTTGCTGTCTCTTGATAAGAACTACTGCAATGCCCTCTTAACTGGCCTGTCTTACTCCAGCCTTTTCCATCTCAAATCCACCCTCCGCAGAGCCAACAGATCTGACTAAAATCATGTGTGACCAAGTCACCCCTTCACTTAAAAAAATCTTTTAATAATTACCATTCCCCCATAATATAAAATCCAAGCTCTCTAACATGGTATACAAGGCATGACATGATTCGACCCATACTTCCCTCTCCTCCTTCATCACTCCCTTCCTTTCACTCTGTTTCCATCAACACTAAGCAGGTTGCATTTTCTACACTCACACTGAACCCTCTGCTTCTCCATAACTCAACTAACTGCTCTACTTCATATAAAGTATAAAATACAAGTCAGAAATGATCTCTAGGAAGTCGTCTTCTTTGTTAATATTTTATATCTGGGATTATAGAAAGAGTTTATGGGATGGACTCTCACAGAAGGTAGCAAGTTCCTTTCAGTGCAGACAGGGAGGAATGGCCAGGCATAGTTTAAAGGGTTGGATTATACGACTTTTAAGATCCAGTCCAATTCTGGGATTTATGATTTGTGTTGTCAGTGAGAGATTAGCTCAAAATCCGCTAATTCAAAAGACTTAAATATATATTTATGTGTGTGTGTATATATATATATATATGTATATATATATATATATATATATATATAATTATCCTTACCCACTAAAAGAAAAATTATTCCTCCTTATATTTTATCTGTCATTGTATGCCTCTCTAACATATAAAATGAACCTGAAGTAACTCACTGATAACATTCTTGAAAGGCCAAGTTAATATTTAACATTTCAAATATTAGAATACTTGACAATAAATGTAATCCCTATTTCTTATGGCTGGAAGAAGAGAATAAAAGATAAAATGAAATTTGATCACAGCACTTGAAAATTAATTGAAAGTCACTTCCAGACAGACTAAAATAAGTATATTAAGAATTCATCACAAACTTGTGTAAATTTATAGTTTATGAAAACATGATATGACTACTTTTGTTTAAATTCACTAACTAAAACTGGTAATAGAAGCCTGAGCAACATAGAAAAACTCTGTCTCTAAAATAAAAAATTAGCCAGGAATGGTGGAGCACCTGTAGTCCCAGCTACTCCAGAGGTTGAGGTGGGAGATTCAATTGAGCCCAAGGAGGTCGAGGCTGCAGGGAGCCGTCCGTGATCATGCCACTGCATTCTAGCCTGAGTAACAGAGTAAGACCCTGTCTCAAAAAAATAATTAAAAATGGTAACAGAATAAAAATAACTAAAATATGAGAATTATTCCATGAATGGGACATCAACAAAGTTATCTAACAAACTACACCAGAGTATCATTATGAGGGTTAGGATGGTCTAGTTAGACAAACATGGCTTTATATAATAATGTAAGATCATAAAACTTTTGTACTCTGGAAGTACCATTAAATTAATATTCAGATAAATCTTATTTCAGTGTACAAAGAGAATTTAAAAACTTTGAGCAGATGCTTATTATCCCTTATTAGGAATAGGAGCATACTCAAGAAATGTCTGTTATTCACTGAATTTGACAGAATATCAAACACTGAATATTGAAATATAATCTCATATAATACTAAAAAAAATTACAATGTGAAATTCAAAAGAGGCTCTAGAAAGAAAAAAATAAAAGCACTGTTAGAAACGGCATAAATAATAGTGTGTTCAGATCTAAAGTTTAATGTCAATTTCAAAAGTGTGTATGTTAAAATATTTAGTAAAATTACTAAATAAACACATGTTGACAGAAATTATTCTCAGTAACACAGTAATAAACCTTCCATTTGAGAGAATCCAAATATTCTATTTTACTGTAACAATTTGGCTCTTTCCATTAAACCATCCTCAAGTTTAACTAACTCAAGTTGCTTATTGCTCAACATGAAAAAAAACATGACTCCAAGAGAAAATAAAGGTATTCATTTATTAGAATCTATTAGTTTTCCTTTCAAGGAAAAGTTAGCCATAGAATTTTAAAAAATGCTAAATTAATACTACATATTAGCTTGTAGCCTAAGATAAGATTTATCAGCACACTTAATTTATGCATATTATGTTCTGTAATTTTGATGGAATCAATTTGGCCTATATATTATGAATATATACTAAGTGAAATCATATCAAATAGCATTTTTAAGGTCAAAGCCCATCAAATATCAGCAATTTTATATCACTTAACCTAATAAGACACAATTAGCTACAATAGGTTTACAATAATTACATTACAAACATTATTTCAACTTTTAATAATCAAAATTCTTTTAATCTATTTTTATAATTCTAGTAAAAGTAAATAAAATATTTTCTGAACCATTAGAGATTGTCGCTATTGAAGTTCTGGGTTGGGCACGGTGGCTCACACCTGTAATCCCAGCACTTTGGGAGGCCAAGGCAGGCAGATCATGAGGTCAAGAGATCAAGACCATCCTGGCCAATATGGTGAAACCCCATCTCTATTAAAAATACAAAAATTAGCTGTGCATGGTAGTGCACACCTGTAATCCCAGCTACTTGGGAGGCTGAGGCAGGAGATCACTTGAACCCGGGAGGCAGAGGTTGCAGCGAACCGAGATCGCACCACTGTAATCCAGCCCGGTGACAGAGCAAGACTGTCTCAAAAAAAAAAAAAAAATCTGTATTTGAAATGGGCAATGAGATAGAAAGCATAGTTCTCAATTCTTAAAAATTAATATTCCTACCATTATTAAATTTTTACATCTTTATCATTATACTGATACCAATACTAAAACACAAGAATACTTAACAATTTTAAAATAGGTTTTCCTTTAACTTCAGGCATTATATTAATGCAATTAAGAAAGAAACGTTAAATTTTCAAGATTAATCCCCTACAGGCCGATTTCCATGGTTTTAAGTAATCTTCATCAATCACAAGGCGTGGATGCCAGCTCCCTGATAAAAAGGCAGGGTGGAGGGGAAAGGAAGATTGGTCCTCCCAGATATAAACAGGCCAAGGCCAAGATTCTGCCATGTCAGCTACATTTACAATATTCCTATTATTTGTATCTATGCATTCAGATCTCTTTGACTCTCCCTTTTATCCTGAATTTGATCTTCATTCACAGCTTTCCACAGTCCTCTAAATCTTTCAGACTAGTGTCTTGTACTTGCAAATGTACTATTGTCTCCATTTATAGATTTACTAAATATATTAATAATTTATAAGATACAGGTTTAAATGACAGGTTAAGAGTATCATAGAGAGGTGTTGATTATAGTTGCTATGCTTTTGAATCCCCTAGTAATATCCAAGAATAAAGTATTTCAACTTCATTGATTAATAAATGAGAAAGCTGAGGTGTAAGTAGTTCAAATAACCCACCAATGGTCACACAACAGTTTGAAGGCAGAGTCCAGGACTCTTTTGATGTACTTTAAGGTCAGTTAGGACAAATCTATCAATCATCATTTCTTTTAAGTCAAGAGTAAGGATCTTTTGGACAATTCTCCAGTAACTATCTAAGCCCAAGTTAAAGTAGAATCAAAAGAACAGGATTCAGGAATCACTTTGGCGATCATCATCAAAAAGGGTGTTTGAAAGGTGTTCAAACAAAAAGTATCCAGTCCTGAAAAAAAAAAATCTTATTTTATAAAATCAAAGCAAAGTAAATCCGACTACCAAAGAATTTTTGTTAAAAATCTAACAAAAGTTATTTTGCATAAATTCTTATATAAGTAGTCATTTTCTCTATTTTATCTAGACTCCTAAGATTTTAAAAATCTAGAAATAAATAATTTTAAATACTACAGGCTTTTGTGTTAATGACAGTAGCTCATATGGCAAATTCTTAATTTGGTTGATAGTGTTTTACTAATAAAAACACTCATTTACTACATATTTGTTGAGTGCCTACCATGTGCCTGCCCAGTGCTGTGTCCTATAAATATGATGGGAAGTGGGGGAAACAAAACAAACATAGATTTTCATGCACATCAAAAGGGCTAGAGGCAAGAATAGTCAGCTAAATTTTAAAGAGTACCAATAAGCAAACTTAAAATCTAGAGTTACTTTTGGACCAAACACCCATAAGAATGCTGAGAAAATAAAATAAAAGTAAGCTCAAGGACACTGCAAGGTGGAGATGCTGAGTCTGAGTCTCCCAGCACAAATCAGGATCCTCCAAAGAACACGAAATTCACTTAAAACTATAGTATCTCT
This sequence comes from Cacajao melanocephalus, assembly GCA_963573385.1. Taxonomy (NCBI): domain Eukaryota; kingdom Metazoa; phylum Chordata; class Mammalia; order Primates; family Pitheciidae; genus Cacajao; species Cacajao melanocephalus. Next base: position 49,152 of record CAUYLG010013417.1, read on the forward strand.
TGGATTCCAAATTTGGCAAATGTAAATACTCTCTAGAGGAAAATGAGCTTTATTTAAATCCTCAGAATTTAGATAGATTACATTATTAAAATATGAGTTCAAAATAAAAATTCACTAAACTCAAAAAGAAATATTACTGGGGTGAGTTGATAGAAATAGCAAATAAAACTTTAGACAATACAAGAACTTTAAATATTGAAATTACCAATATTTGAAATATGCCATGTCTCAATTTAATATACTTGGGAATTTCTCTACCCTCTGAAACCCATGGAATATAGTTACAATTTTGGTATCATTGTTATTAACTATGTCAACAGTGTCATTTCTGGGCTCTTCTTTTGACTTATTTTTCTTCTGGATTATGGGTCATATTTTGCTGCATTTTTGTGTGCCTGGTAATTTTTGACTAGATGCTTGATATTATGAATTTTCACCTTCTTGGGGGCAGAATATTTTTGTATGCCTGTAAGGACTGTTGAGTTTTGTTCTTGGATGTATATGAATTACTTGGAAATAATTTGGTGCTATTGAATATTTCTATTAAACTTTGTTAGGCAGCCTTTAGGGTTAATTTTGCCCCACTTCCATTGTTCTGAGTACTCTACCCGGTGGCATATACACGAGAAGGTTTTATGTTTCTGCCTTGTAGGGACACAAACTATTCTTAGCCCTGCGTGAGCTCTAAGAATTTTCCCTGTGTTCCTTTTGAGTGATACTTTCCCCAGCTCTGGGTGGTTTCTCCGTCCCTGTGCTGATCATTACTCTGCTGAAGACTCCAGAGGTATCTGCAGATCTCTAGGGCTATTCCTCTATGCTCCCTTTTCCACGCTGGTACTCTGCAGTATGAAACAGCTGTCTTGGCCTCCCCACACATCCAACTCTATCTCCTCCATTCAGGAAGACACTGGTCTCTGCCTGATTTCCTCCTTCCTGCAATGAGGCCAGAAAACTCTCCAGGATTGTAAGCTGGAGTAACTGCAGAGCTTATTTATCTTAAAAGACAAAAAAAGATCTTAAAATCAGACAGTAAAGACAGATTATTTGAAAGGAAAAATAATTATATTGATAGAAGACTTCCCAACAGCAACAAAATACACTTAGATGAGCCAAATTTATTGCATCTTTTTCCTCTTGGGAGATTTGCTGATTTTCAGGTCATAGCGACCATATGGAAAACTGTGGCTTAGAGATTGAGGCAGGGTCACTGGGTCTGAGATAAAAACCGAAATTCATGTCTACAAATACAATCAGGACATGAGGGACCAAAATACCAGAAAAAAAGGAAACTCAGAAAGTGACCCAAAATTCTAACACAATCTCCCATAGAGTATTTGCTGACACCTACTAAACTATATAGGTGAGAGGTAAGATCAAGCAGAGAACTGCTGATAAAAGAAAAAACTAAGCATAAATTTTAGTCTCACAATGCTGAGTAAATAAAAATTACAGTTCAGAGAACATCATTTCTGGGCAGAGTTCAGGCTTTAGGGTGTGATACATGAAAGGCAATATCATAGGGGTAAGGACAAATCAGAAACAGATCAAACCAAAGCCTGAAACCCAGTAGCTATATGCAAGTCAGAAGAAAATAATTTTCTCTAGGGAAGATTGTATCATCATGAACCTCTCCAATTCTTTACATATTATTTCAAATATTCAATTTTTAAAATTAGGCACACAAGGAAACAAGACATAAAAAATTACTGAAAACCAGGAGGAAAAAAAAATTGATAACATAAGCAGACTGACTGATGATGCAAAGATTGGCATTAAAAAACATAGAAGTCAGATAACTACAATTAGTACATTCAAAGAAATACATAAAAAGATTACAAATTTTACCAAAGAAATAACCAATGAATAGATTTAATAGCAGTTAAATATGCAAATATATTATTCCATTTATATAAATTTCTAGAAAATGCAAATAAACAGTGATTGTGTGAAGGTATAGAAGGATAAGAAAAGTAGGTTACAAAAGCTTGTACAGAAACGGTTATCCTGACTGTGGTGATGATTTTACAGTTATACACATATATATCAAAACTTACAACACTGTATACTTAAGTATGAGGGGTTTGTTGTATGTCAATTATACCTCAATAATGCTGTTAAAGACTAAAACAACAGTAATAATATAATTTAGAATTTAAAATGTGGGATTTCAGTTTATGACAAAGTAAGTTACAAGGCAGAAGGGGTCAATAAAGGTAAGCGCTATAAGGTTCTTGGAAATTGTTGGCAATATTAATTAAAGGTAGACTTTAATGTCAACTATGTATGTTTTACTCTTTAGGGTAATCACTAAATGAATAGAAGTATGTATAACTAATAAGGTAGTATAGTAGTAATAATAAAATATTAAAAATATTTTATTTATCCAAAGAAAAGCAAAAAGGAGGAAAGAACAAAAGAAAGAGAAGGCAAATAAAAAAACTAACATGGTAAAGTGATATATTTAAACCCAAATATTAGATAGTTATATAAGTATAAATGGACTAAATACGCCACTAAACGACAATTGTCACAGGATTTTAAAAATGAAAAAACAAAAAGCAAAACTGAGAGAGTATACCTCTTATATACCTTCATTTAAAAGTACTTAAAGGAGAATGAACCTAATTCCAGAGGTGATCTCAGAAGAAATACCTGAGGGGAAAAAAATGGTGATAAAAGAAACTAATAAGTATGTATCAAATCTAGACAAATATCGTTTGTATCAAATAATACAAATATTAATGTCTACTTTGTGGAGTTAAAAAAAATAAAACTAGAACACTAAACAGCAATCCCGTGGAAATAAGAAGAAGCTCATTATAGTTAAAACGTTCTAGAGAACTTTTATTATTTAGCAGATGATTAACATATTGATCAGCTGAAGAATAGCTAGGTTTTTCTAATATACACAGTAAAGTATCAACAGTAGCCACTAAAATAGTAGATATTGAAAACATAATTTCTAAACCTAGTAGAGGAGTGAATAAGGGATAGAAAGAGAAAATGAATAAATAAAATTAAATCTGTGCAAAACAAAGGGGGAGGGGGAAGAAAGAAGGAAAAGCTGTGCTAACAGAAAACACACACAAAAAAGCTTGGCAGAATCAAATCCTAATATAAATGTAATATATTGATGATCTTGCCAGTTAAAATACAATTGTTAGACAGAAGACAGAAAACTGATAGAAAAAGAAATCCAAAGATTTGTGTTTGCAAGAGACATGAGTAAGAATACAGAAGTGTTCGAAGTAATAGGCTGTAAATTTATATACCAGTTAAAACTAACCAAAAGAAAGCTAGAATAGGTATTAATTTCAGGCAACATAGATTTTAAGTTAAAAAACAATGTTAGGAATAAATAGAATCATTATATAATGATAAATATTAAATTCTCCAGGTAAATACAATGATTTTAAAATTGATAAATAAGACAAATTATACAAATAAGATAGATTCAAAATACTGCATGTAAAACAAAATTGGATAAAACTATAAGAAGGAATTAAAAAATCTATAATCAGTGTGAGATGTCAGCATTCCTCGCTCATTTAATGATAAGTCATACATACCAAAAAAGCAAAACAAAAAATTAATAAAGAAATAGCATATTTAAATAATACAATTAAAACCTGATTTAATGGACTTCATATTGAACCTTGCATCCGACAATTAGAGAACACATATTCTCTTCCAACACACACTGAAAACTTTAAAAATTGACAAATCTCAGTGAAGCTCAAAGATTAGATATCACACAGACCACATTTCCAAACAAATGTAATCAATTAGAAATTAATAACAAAATGTTAAATAATTCTTATACCTCACACTTCAGAATTTAAAAACACATTTCAAAACAATTCATGAATAAAACAAAAATCCCAATGGAGATTAAGAAACAGTATCAACAGACTACATTTCAAATTTTTGGAATGCAATAAAATGGTCGAAAATGGGAAAATCAGTCTTCAATTGTTTAGATTATAAAAGAAAGGCTGAGTATCTATAAGCTATATATCCAACTTAAGAAAAAGAACACAAGGTAATAAACTCATAAAAAGCAAAAGAACGTTTATATTAAAAGATAAGAAAAAAATAATTAAGTCAAAGGCAAAAATAAATATAGAGGGATCAATAAAGCCAAAAACTAATAAGTTTTATAAAACCAATAAATCTCTTACTAGACTGATGAAGAAAAAAAGATACTAAAAATATTAGAAATGAAAAAACTACAAACATAGCAGAGATTTAAAAAATGGAAAAATATCTTGATAAAGATGTTATTTGCCAAAATGATTAAAGAGGTACAAAACTTGAATTGTTCCATCACTAAAAAATATTTTATTCAGTAGTTCAAGCACCTTTCAATAAAGAGAATACCATGTCTAAATGGTTTGAGAGAGGAGTTCTTTCACACATTCAAGTAACAATTAATTCCAATATTTCACAAACTCTTCTTCCCTAAGATTTTATAATTTACTTAAAAAATCAAACTTAAAGCAGTAGATTTTTATAAAAATGACTAATGTGAATTTAAATCTGCAATTCAGAGGTCACTATTTACTTTTTCTCAGACTATATTCCCTAGCTTATGAAAATGTTTATCAGAAGACTTTAAGCTTTATAACTCCTGGAGTTTTACAAAGAGGAGCAGCAAGTTGATTCGAAGAGGAGAGAAGAGTGTTCAATCTACAGTTACATAGCACTTCACTTTACATAAGATAGAAAACAAATCAGTTATCCATTAATGGAAAGGATATGCCAGCCGATGTTTTAGGACTAAAGCACCCTGGTGCTTCTACTGATTTCAGGTAAGAATTTCACTGCCAATTTTTAATTGCATTATTCCATTAAAGTACAAGTTCCTTGACATAGGTATGCAACAAATAACTTCAAGATATATAAAGCCAAAACTTAGATATACTGAATTTTTCTAAACATATATTTAATTAGCATACAGATTAACCTCAAACATTATTTATGCATCTACTAAGGGCACTAAGGATAAATATGTTTAATATGTCCTGTGTTATGCATACATGGCAAGTGGCTAGCTTGAGCTTAAAGCCGGGATTCAGATTGGCCTGCTAAACTGAAAGGAAAGAATTCCAATAATTTCAATAGTTTACTTTCTGGTTAAATCTCAAATGAAACAGGCAACACAACATTGCATCTGAAGCACAGGATGGCACACATGAGGGTCAAGCTCAGCCCACAGATTCTGGTCTGAGCCTCACCAGACACAGAAGGACACTACCCTGTACTAGGGGATAAATATACCTAATTCAGAGGTGGAAAAGGGAACATTTTTTCCACTTCTGGGTGGAAATCAGTACAGGTTTTGAAATAGGAAGGATTTCATGTAATTCATCTTCATTTTAGTAGCCTGGGGGCTTTTAAATGTGGAAACCCTGGGAAACCATAGCATTGGCACGGATGACTGATGAGGTGAAGTCCTAAAGCCTGCAGCTATGGCAGAGCAGTACCCTCCACCAGCCCCCGGGGAAGTCAACATCAATAGAGAGCACAGAACAGAATATGACAGACTTTGTAAGCCCATCTGATACACTCTGAGACAAGAAATAAGTGTTTGAGATTTTAAATAAGATTAGAAATTGGAGATTGCAAAGAATCAGGGAAATCGGGTTGCACATATGATAAATGTGACCCTTTAACTCAACGTAATACCTCTAACCAAAAAAAAAAATTTTTTTGAAAGTATGGTAGCCAGCCTACAAGTTGGCCCTCAATGAGTCTCACCTCTAGCTAGTCACACCCACACACTGAATTATTACTTCCCTGTGTGACCAACAGAATACAGAGGAAATGGCATGAGGAACTTCTAAGGCTAGGTTATGAAAGTTACTGTAGTTTCCACCTCAGTCTCTCTTGAGTTGCTCTCTCTCTGGAGGAAATCAGCTATTACAACATGAGGACAATCAAGTTCCCCTATGAAAAACTCCACTTGAGGAACTGAGGGATCCAGCCAACAGCTAGCACCAACCTGCCGTGGAAGATGAGAGAATATCTTACATCCATCTTGGAAGAGAACCCTCCAGTCAAGCCTTCAGGTGACTGTAGCTCTGTCTGATACAGTCACAGCAACCTCATGACAAATCCCAAGCCAGAACCAGTCAACCTGCTCCCAAACTCCTCACTCAGAGAAAATATAAGATCACAAATGTTTATTCTTGTTTTAAGCCACTGAGTTTTGGATGCATTTGTTACACAGCAATAAATAACTTTATACTCCATAACTACTATGAAAATGAATAGGAGCCACTTGAGAACTTGAAGCATGGAAATAACATGATGAAAATGTGATATGATAATATAATTTTATGAGGAGAGATGTGAGACCACAAACTAGAAACAAAAGTACAATGTTCATAGGGTAAATACTTATTTTACATTATTAAAATGTTTGACATTTTATTAAGACAGAACAAAAGAACTTTTGTGAAAATAACCTTTGCAGCGTGAAATACTTGAAATAATTAAATAATTTCAAAGGGCAACTTTTATGTAATAAATGCCAGCAATGGCATTTTTTATTTCTACTGTAGTTCACATAATGTATCATCCTTTCTTACCATATTTTATATCATTTTAGTCAGACTGTTGATGTCTATATTACCAATAATAGACATAGGAGTTGTTTTATATATGATCATTGTTTATAAGTCTATATAAACAATGAATAATAAAGCACTATAATTTAGATGCTTAGGATTCTTCCCTCTTTAAGAATTCAGAAAATATTCCTTCCAAGTTTTAATCTACTGAGATTTCTAACTTGTCTCAGATATAGAAAGAATAGACAAAGTGCCACACCACATTCTGGAGAGCCAAGAAATTGTATTTACAGAAAAGAGATTAGTACATAAAATCCATTAAGATTCATAGCGCCATTATTTGTTTGAAATCCCACTCCTACTGAATTCAGTATTTTATTTGGTTCCTATTTAACAGGCATTTATATAGTGCTGTGTTCTAGGCTCTGTGTTTTATTAAAGAGTAATTTATTTAGCCACTATTCTAACATTTGATGGTCATAACTTAATATTTAATATCCACATAGTATTAGTTGTGTTTCCTTCCTGAACTTCACAAATAAATCTTTCTATTAATTAAACAGTGTTGACTATTACTGACATTTATTTTTCTGCATATAAGGACGTGAAAAATCTGTGGTTAGAATACTGGTATATTTCTCAATACTTTCAATTTCCAGAGTCATCTGTACTCACTGGTGTTACACGACTACATAAAATGAAATTGATGATTTTTATTGTACACTAACTTGAAATTATGACAGAAAATTATCTTGCACATTTTTACTTAACCAAATATGCAAACCTGCAACTTCAGAGAGATTGGTAGGAAAATCTTGCCAAATATATTATCATTTTAATTAGCCTCTTGTACAGTCTTAGAAATAGTTATCTATTAGTGCCTGGCAGAAGTATAACATGATAAGTTTGTGAGGAAAAATACTGACATTGTAACACACTATATTCTACTGTGATTCATCATTAACACATGAGATAAAACAGTGATACTTGTTATAGGAGTATTGTCACATTTGTGAAACTGAAAAATGTGTGACCAGACGCCACCATGGTCTGTGCATCTAACACATGAAGAATCACTTTTAGGGAGCTATTAAATACAAAGCATTACTTGAAATCTTGACTGTTCCTTTTAACAAATATATTGGGATAAATTCATTATAATGGACCCCCTCATTTGTTCTACCAACCAGATTATCACAAGAGAATTGGCACTATTATGTGGAATGTCTATTCCCTAGTCCTGGGTTTTTCATTCCAGATAAAGAATGGCCTACTTCCCACTTCCAGGGGAGAAGCAACATACCTGACAGACCATTTTGAAAGAATAAATTGGGCATATATAAGTCAACATCTTTTCTCTAGAGACCAAATCTGTCCTAGAGAGCACTCCAAATTGTGTTCTGCTCCTCCAGGAGAGGTGTGTCCAACCCGGTATTGCCTGGGACCAGGGAAATTTATTTAATTTTGGAGTTTAGTATTGGGAAGTCCCCTGCCTGCAAATTCTCCAGTATAAAGTCTTTTAGGAATAAAGGTGGTATTTGGTCACCATAGGCTTTATTTCTGTCTTATTTCTTTATTTATTTAAAACATAGGCTGAGAAAAGGGGTGCTCCTTCTTGGGCCTCCTAAGGGACTTCTCAGTGGTGAGAAGAACCAAATAGTCTACAAAACAATAAAAGACAACCACACAGACACTAACCAGCATTTTCATGAGTTCCAACTTTCATTCTCTTGCAAACTATCTATGTTGTCTGAAGTTACAATGAAGAGATTCAAAAAACTTAATCAAGTATAAAGTTAGCAAACTAACATGGTTTAACCAAACCTCAAAGCAAAGGTGATTTTAGCCATCAAGAAACCTGAGAGGCCAAATGGAATGCAATAATGAGCCATATCATGCTAACATAAGATCCAAATTCACCAAATGTGTCACTTTCTTGTAACGCTTTTGCCTTACAAAAGCACAGATATTTAAATTATTCAGTATAATTAAACCAAAAGTACAAATAAAGGCTATATTTACCTATATGTTAATTTTACATAATATTCCCTTTTCTTTCACTAAGTCACCGGGATGGGTTATTTCCTAATGCATCCTTAAATTCAATTTTTTAAAAACCTAGAAATAATTACAATTCAATTACTGCTCCAATTAGTAATGTTATATCTCTTTCTATATAGAGGACTCATTGCATGAATATTGCCTTCTAATGCAAAAAAAAGAGAGAGAGAGAGAGAGAGAGATACAGAGACAGAAAGAGAGAGACTACCTAAGTGATAAGAGAAACCACAGTTTGTAAGATATATCTGACTCACTGGTTAAATCTAAGGAGTCCTTAATGTGTTTTTGCTGGTTCTGTTGACAAGAAGGTGTCCCAAGGCAGGCAATTTACATGGAGGTTTAATATGGAGAAAGAAAGCTTTAGGACTTCTATGGTAGACTTCAGGAAGAAAGTTTACTTTTAGTGTTTGAGAGTGGACATTTGAGACATTTGGTAATAAAAGAAAGCTGCAAACAGACGTAGAAATGGAGAAGTCACCAATATGGAAAGTCAGTGAATGTCAGCTGAGCAAACAGGAGAATGCAATTATACAATGAATATTCATTGAGTGACTCTCTATGCAGAACCTAACCTTAACTGCTATGAGAATAGAGAAAATTGGAAGAAAGGATGGAAGAAAAAGGAGGTGAAAACAATATAACTTTTACTGAATTCTTCCAATTTGCAAAGGTCTTTTACATAATACTTCATTCAAATCTCAAAATAAGCAACTAGATATAATTGTACCCATTTTGTAGACGAGGGAGTAGAAGTTCAGAGAGATTACCTGATTTCTCTGGGGTCACACAGCTAGTAAGTGGAATATCTAGGATTTAAATCTAGACCTATCAGACTCCAAATCTTACTCTCTCTACCAGATACTAATAAAAAAAAAAAAAAATGTAAAGGAAACTGAGCACTGGAAAATAAGCAAAACACTTTCCTTCATCCACCAAGTATTAATTGACTACTTTCTCTGTTTGAGTATATGCATGTTCTGGGAAAAAATAGAAAGAAAAATATCTTTCTATATTTTTGAAGCTTCTAGGCTAGAGATGGGTGGATGGATAGATAGATAGATAGATAGATAGATAGACAGACAGATACCAAGAAATAATGCAGAGCTTAGTAAGAAAAGTGCCAAAGAAAAATGAGAAAATGCCATGGGCTCAAATAAGAAAAGATCACATCATTTTAAGAGCATCAAAAAGGGCATGTTAAGAAACACAGGTTTATGAGAACGGGTTATAAAAGATAAATGAAGAAAAAGTTTAGAAGTGGAAAGCACAATGCAGATCAAGGACAAACAAAAAGCAGGAGTGTGACTGAAATGTAAGATAAAGGAAGGGAACTACAGGAGCCAAGAGCAGAAAGGTGGATTGCCTTGGCTGGTGAAAGACTTCAAATATTTGATTAAGATGTTATACCTAATTTTGAGAATAACAAATAACTAGATTGCCAAGCAGAGAAGAGATACTCTCTGAATTATCCTGCAAAAAATAAATTTATAGGAAGTAATCTACATTTTAAAGGATGGATTTTAAAATGCCTCTGAAATAGTACAGTAAAAAGCAATTTAGAACCAGGTGTGGTGGTGCACCTGTAGTGCCAGCTACTCAGGAGGCTGAGGCAGAGGGATCACTCCTTGAGCCCAGGAGTTTAAGGCTGCAGTGAGTTGTGATCACGCCACTCCATTCCAGCCTGGGCAAAAGAGTGAGATCCTGTCTCAAAAAAAAAAAAAAGCACACTCTAGGTTTTACCAAATAAAGTAATTTTTAAAGAGGGGAGTGCAAAGATGTTTTAGGGATAAAAATCTATATAATTTGATAGCTGTTATCCTGTTGAGTGTAAGCAGGTCGGAGAGCAACTTCAGTGTTTCAAACTCAGGAAACTGGGGAAATGGTAAAGGCAATAAGAAAAGGAGAAGTCACAGAGATTAACTACTAACATGAGTTGTGCCTCAGGAAGAAGGAATAATAGATTGAGTCTGGATTTCCATTAAAATAACAGCATGAAGAGGTTCTGGAGAGAGATGAAAATAACATGAGTGATGTTGGACCTAGAGATATAAATATGAACTGCATCCATTTAGAGCTGATCAGTAAATTCTTGAGAATAAACACCAAAAGACAGAACATGCAAATCAAAACCACAATGAGAGATCACCTACACCTGTCAGAATGGCAATTAACAACAACAACACAAAAGTGTTGGAAAGGATGTGGAGAAACTGGAATCGCTGCACAATACTGATGAGAATGCAAAATAGTGCCACCACTGTGTCAGTGTGGAGGTTTCTCAAAAAATTAAAAATAGATACCATACAATCTAGCTATTCAACTTCTGGATGTTTATCCAAAAGAAACGAAATCAGGATACCTGCATGCCCATGTTCATTGCAGTTTCAACAGCCAAGCTATATAAACAACCTAAATGTCCACAGACAAATTGATAGAGAAAATGTGGAATATATATATATACATATATATATATATACACATTGATATATTATTCAGCCTTAATAAAAAAGGAAGTCCTGCCATATGAGAGAGCAAGGATGAACCTTCAGGACATTATGCCAAGTGAAATAAACCAGTCACAGGAGGGCAAATACAGCACGATTCCACTTATATGAAGTATCTAAAACAGAAATGCACAGAACAGAGAGTACTTATACAAATATATATACCATTTCAGAAGAGTATATACTCTCTTGTAATATATACTCTGACAGGAAAGTATATATTTGTAATGTTACATACAAATTTCCCCCTCCTGTCAGCCTGGCTCTGACAGGAGGGGAAAATGGGGAATTACTAATCAACAGGCATAAAGTTCCAGTTAAACTAGATGAATAAGCCCTAGACATCTGCTATACAACGCTGTACCTACAGTCAACAATAATGTATTGTACACTTAAAAATGTGTTGAGAGTACACTTCATGTCCAGTGTTATTACCACAATAAAATAAAATTTTTAAGAAGAGCGAGGACGCATGCAATGAGGAGAAGAGGAGGAGCAAGAATGGAGGGCTGGAGATACAACACCGAAGTTTTTGAACTAGAGAAGCAGCTCTCTTATGTGGTTCACTTAATACTCATAGGAAACCAGAAATTAAAGAGCCAATAAAGGAGACCAAAAAAGCAGCGTATATAGTAGATAATTTTCATTATGGAAATCAAATGAGAAAACTTCAAGTGCAGTTGCAATATCAAATTATACAGAGATGAGAGAATTAAGACAAAAGAAGATTTGGTGTATGATGGTCAATTGAGACTAAAGAAAGTATTTTCAGAGGTATGGTGAGAATATTAAAATGCTTTTGAGTGGTAAGGCAGACAGCCGTGGAACTCAGTAGAATGCAGGATAATTCCCAGTGTTCAAAAGGCAGGCATAGAGCTAAGGGCTAACAAGACCCACTGGAAGCAACTATACAAACAAAGGAAACATCAACTTAGTTTTTTTAAAAAAAAAGAAAAGAAATTCAAAGAAAAAGTCTACAGCCAAGCAAGCATTTATCTTGAAAAATAAAATCAGAAGTAGCTTCTAATTGGTTAATTAACTATGCAGCTAGACAAAGCTATCCAAAAGGATTCGCATGGTGAAATAACCTTTTGTTTAGGCGGTGATTCTCAGGTGAGATTGGCTGTTAACCTTTGTAAACTTTGCTGTTAACCTTGGCAAGAACTCGGTGAGAAGTTTAAAAAGATACGTCAAAAAAAGTATTCAGAACCCCTGCAAGAGATGTTCTAAAAATGAAACAAAAAAAAATATGATTGCTGATGACATAAAAATAGCCATCAACTTTAATTGGACTAGACCAGGTGGAGCCTTAATACACAAAAAGCGCACTGTCGCTAATTATATGAAGAAAAGAAAAAAAGAAATGTTCCAGGCAAGGAGAGAATGACATCCCCCTTGTAACAGCCATAATCCCAGCACTCTGCAGGCAGTCTGCAGCACCATGTAGGTTATATTTTTGTCAAATAATGTGAGTGTGTCTGACAGTTATGTTCTATCTCAGGCTGTGTCCTTGATGATAAGAGTATTCTAGTGGAGCAGAAATAGAAACTGAAGGATTTCCCTATCTACCAGAGAATAACCCTATGGAATCAACCTAACAAACCAGTAAAGATGACTCAGTGCCATAGACCAAGTGACTGGAATAGGGATCAAGTCCTTCTATAGAATCTAAATCAATCTTAACTGGCTAATGTCTAAAAAAGTATAACCCAAGATTATCACTTTATTGTACCACCCTTTGGTACAACAGCAACAGGGTAATAGGACAAGGGGATTATGAGGTCACTCACTCCAGCTGCCCCCTTCTATGAGTTTATAAATCCTCATAAAAATGGTTGCCTTTTGCTTGATAAAAATCTAAAAGAATCCTAAAATTAGACACATATAAAAGAATTGGTTTGAAAATTCAGGTTAGAAATATGAAACCCAATATTGCAGCCCAAGATCTTTTAAAAATAAATGTTAGTAAAAGCTAAAAATATGTTTATGCTTACCATATGCATAATGTGTAAAGGTGAAGTCTTGGGAGACAGATGACTGAGGCTTAATTCCTGGTTTTGCCACTGTCCGCTGGGGTTACACTTACATAACCTCTCCCTGCTTCTGGTTATATGTAAATTGAGGGTAATAATAGTAACCACTTCATAAGATTGCTGTGAAGATTACATTGTGACTTACATAAATCACTTACTAAAATGCCCTTATACAGGGCATGCACTCAAGGTGAGTTAGTATTCTTTGCTTGCTTTTAGTGACAAGATCTTGCAGCCTCAAACTACTGAGCTCAAGCGATCTTTCTGCTTTAACCTCCTGAATAGCTAGGACTATAGGCTCGTGCCACCACACCAGGCTAATATTTTTTCTTTTTTTAGAGATGAGGGTCTCGCTATGTTGCCCAGGCTGGTCTCAAACTCCTGGCCTCAAGAAATCATCCCACTTTGGCCTCCAAAAGTGTTTGGATTACAGGCATGAGCCACTGTGCCCAGCCACAGTACTAGTATTGTATCACTATATCAATAAATCAGATTTGATCTCTGCATGTAACTCATCACATCTAAAACTGGGCATAGGGAGGCCTTAAATAAATGGTTAAGGTAACTAATAGCTTCAGGTAACCTGATTATGCTCTAGGAGGCTGCAACCTTAACACAGATCTGACTGTAGCAGGGAAAAAGGATGGACCATGGGGAGGAGTAGAGAGGGGAGTATTGACCCTAATAGTGAGACTGTAACATCAGAGAAGAAGCCTAGATTATACCTCAAGCCAACAAGAAATCAGAACCAGCCAGAGGCTCCATCATATATATCTACCTGGCTTATGTTTAGCCCTTTCAACTCCTAGGATGAAGTAGGAAAACTCTGAGATGCGATTTGATTTTTTAGTCCCAGTAGGTGAAGAGGGTACACTATCAAGACTCATCAGTTTCATACTCCAGCTACAGCAATGCAACAACTCTTCACTGTGTTTGTCCTTCTGACAATGTACAAAGATCCATGAACTAAGATGTTCACATCAGAATGATATAAATAGTAAAATAAAGGCAGCATCCTGTGAACATCCTAAATGTTCAACTAAATATGGTGGCACAATAAAGTGATAAAATCGTGCAGCCATTAAGATGTACTTCTACTTGATATTTACTAACCTAGAAAGGGAAGAATCATGATAAATATTGAATACATAGAATAAATTATGTTTTATAAACACATATCCATAAGAAAGCATGCCAAAATGTTAACAGTGATGTTATCTAGATGACAGATTACTGGAGAATTTTTTCTTCTTTGAATTTTATTACATTTTCTAAATTCTACACAAAGTTCTTATTTTAGCTTAATAATTTAAACAACATTTTGAAGAAAATAAAGAGGTTACCATGACTGGTATTAAGTCACTGAAAAATATTTGGCAATGAAGAACAAAGAGTTGGAACAGGGAATCATTTCCCTCTCTCCATTCCATTTCCCCCTCTAACTTTCTCCCTCCATGTCTCCCAGCTTCTGCTGGATTTGAGGGTAGCTCAAAATGTGGCTGGGAAGAGAAGAATGAGTTAGTAGTGACTACGAATCTATCCCCCACTTTTTTCTTGCCCAACTATTACCCGCTTCCTGCCACTATTTACTGTAATTGCCACAGTAGCCCTTTTGCTAGATCAGACTAGAGTTATTAGAGTGAGGTTGCCGGGGTGGGGTGGGGGGGTGGTGTTGAGGCAGGTGCTGAAGCTGCAATATCTGCAACAGTGGCAGTGACATGTGGTCATAGCCTCCCATTAAAAAAAAAAAGTTTTCCCTTACCCTTGCCTCCTTCTAGTTTAAAGATACTATACTCAGGAAATGCCACTGGATTTTTTTTTTCCTCTTTCTTTCTTTTTTTCCTTTCATCCTTCCTTCTTTTTCTTCCTTTCTTACTTTCTTTTTCTTTCTTCCCTACTTATTTCCTTCTTTCCCTCCTTTCTTTTTCTTTCTCTTTCTTTTTTAGTAACAGAAACAAGGCTGGGCGCAGTGGCTCACACCTATAATCCCAGTACTTTGGGAGGCCAAGGCATATGGATCACAAGGTCAGGAATTCAAGACCAGCCTGACCAACATGGAGAAACCCCATGTCTACTTAAAATACAAAATTAGCCAGGCATGGTGCTTCATGCCTGTAGTCCCAGCTACTCGGGAGGCTGAGGCAGGAGAATCACTTGAACCCAAGAGGCAGAGGTTGTGGTGAGCCAAGATAGTGCCATTGCACTCCAGCCTGGGCAATAAGGGTGAAACTCCAGCTCAAAAAAAAAAATAAAGAAAGAAAAATAGACACAAGTCTTCTGTGTTCTCCTAGGCCTCACCTGAGCAGGCCTTTAAAAAATAGATAATTCTAGGGCTAGCAGGTAGTCACTGTCCTGGGACTAAGTGCAATAAACCCTTCTGTGACCAAGCAAGAGTATTTATCTATGCAAAGTTGGTCACCGAAGGGGATGAAGATCAATTTGCATAAGAAGCACTGATACTTGAAATTAAAGAAAGTTATAGGTGTGGACTGGACAAGGTCAAGTGGCATGAAAGGGTAATGAAGCTCTAGAAACAAAATAACCTTGAGACGAGAACTATGACTGATGAGCTAGACTCAAGACAAGAAGTCCAAGATCCACAGAGGAGGGTTAACTTTGGTCAGCCCCCTCTGTTTCCAGCCACCTGGCACAATACCTGGATCCTAGGAGGTAATGGCTCATCATGGGAATATTAACTGAAGAAGTGTGGAGTGCCTCTGGTAAATGTCACTGAAGGGTGGCCAAGCCTCCCTCCAAGGAGTATGGGTAAGACCTAGACTTTGAGAACCTGGATGTCTGTATACCTGGAAAGGACTATCACTCGATACTGACACCATGTGGAAGCAAAGAAGAAATGGCAGTAACACTGTTTAAACATCAGTGCTTTCTCTTGCGGGTAGAAAGCAGCCAGATTTTTGTCTCACAGTATAAGCTTCAGGGGTTCTTGGGTAAATCAAGATGAGAGGAAAATCACAAGAAGGAGATACTAGACTTTCAGATATGCAGATTTACAGTGAGTTTTAATATAAATTTGCTGAAGGAAGGGGTACCACAACTTATACCACTGAATATTGCAGAACTATTCATAAATACTATACTATGAACAAAATCAAATACCATTCAAGTCTCTACCCTTTGAAGGTTTCAGCTTCCTCTCCCTTTGATCCCAAAGTTTCCATATACCCAAATATTTTTTGGTCAGCTCCTCAATCCAAAATTCAATTTATTTTATGAATGAAACAGAGGAGAATAAAGAGAAGGCACTGTTACCATGAAATCTCATCAGTCTGACTGTTCTTCCACATGTAGACATATCAGTCAGGGACAGTAAAAGTAACCCACTGTTCCCCACTGTCTTCTCCCCCATCCTCTCTATCATGCATTCAACTAGAGGCTGAAAGCTCCATTGGCAGAGCCTGTGTCTATTTTGTTCTCCACTGAATTCCCGGTACAGTGTTTGGCACATAGAACGAGCACCACGAATATCTGTGAAATGAATTAGTTCATTCAATTGTCAGATTAGACTTCTCACAGGGGTAAAGAAGAATAAAATGTGATCACAATCTAGGGGAAGACTGAGGAGTGGGTTCATTAGAGCTAAGTTTCTTAGGGGACCTGCATGTCTGAGAAGGGAAATAAGCACTAACAGAGGGAAGGGAAGCAAAACCAAAGCAGAATCAGAGAAAGTTTAGTAAGTCAAGTTTTTCCCCATAGATGAATGTTCCTAGTACCAAGACTTCAAGCACATCCCCTCCCGAGCCTGCTGCATGTCCCCTGACTCTCCCACACGTTGGTTTACATGGGGTTGTAGGATCATGTTTTCCACTTAATTGATTAGATTTAGCCAAAGACTTCTCCTGTGATCCTTTGTCTACCCTCAGATGCACCAGAGGAACTATGGAAAGGATAAAGCATTTCTATTTTTCACATCTGGATATTTCTATCTAATAACCCAAAAACATACAAGAGAACTAAGTCAATTAAAATGCATCAATATAAATGGAAGAGTCCATGAGAACTTTTGTCCTACTTGACAAGATTCAGTTAATATTTGGTCATGTGTAATATTTCTATTCTCTGCAAACATAAGTTATATTTCTGTAAACATAAATTTAAAAATAAAAGAGATCTTATTACCTTCTGCCATGATGAAGGTGAACAAAGTGAATAATTAAAAGATGCCCAAATTATCCTTTATTCTTTTATTAAAGTATTAAAATTCTGTGCCCTGCATAAATCCAATTTGTATTGATTTTCTAGAGATAATATAATGTATGCTGTAAAAGCAACTGTCACACAGTGGCAAAAACAGGAATGACTCATAAACTAAGAGAACAACCGGATGTTAGATTGAAATAGAATCCCAGTTGGACATGGTCTGCTGCTCCTCCCTCTGTGCCCAGTTTCTCTGAGATGTCACTCAGATAGTCCCAGCCCTCTATCAGGCAAAAAAGTCCCTCTCTGTTAGTTCCTTTCCCTTCAGGTAAATAGGATCTTTTATCCCACAACATGACAGGACAGATACCTAATACAACTTTATTAACCTATATGAATATGTCGAGAGTAAGAAGTTTAAAATATGATATAAAATATGACTTTTTTGTTATTAGACATTGTTTCCATCAACGTTTATTAAATATGAGGCACTTCCCTGTGGTGAAGAATGAAGCAGATCGAGTAGCTATATTCAAGGACATAGAGCTTGGTAGGTATGCCTTTAAAGCCAGCCTTCCTACCTGGAGTCCAAGGACCCATAGAAAGTCCATGAATGAGCTTCCAGAAGCCTATGAATCCCTTAATAAATGCAATGTGTTTACATGTTGGTACGTGCATTTCGCAGGGCCGTACATTCAACAGACACCAAATTCTCAAAAGGATTGGTGGCCTCAATGAAGTTAAGAATCACTGCCTTGAGGCTTATAAAGGATTCCGCTTCTCAAAACAGTTCCAGATGCTCAAAACGTTTTTTGAACTTTTCCTTTGGAATGTTCCAAAGCCTAGGATACCTTTTATGAATAATCTCAATAACGACAATCCTTCCTTGGAGGAGGACTCCAATTTTTAAAGTCATGAAAAAACACGGCAGACAGATACAATAGGAAGATGCCTAAATCGTGTAGTTTATATTTGGATAAAATGAATATAACTATAAATTAATGAGACTAATTTTCTTGGGGTACTTAGATTAAAGGCTACACATATATTAACTGAAAAATCACATGGAAAAGTACCAACAAAAACATCAGTACTTTAAGGATAATATTAACCAAGGTGAAAAAAGACACATTTCCATTTTTTCAATCATTAAACACATATTTTTTGGATATATACTAGGTACCAGGCACTCTTAAAAGTGCCAAGCATACAGGAGTTAACAAAACACATAAAAATCCCTGCCCTCGTGTAGCTTTCATTCTGCCATCTTTTTTTTTTTTTTTTTTTTTTGAGACACTGTCTCACCCCCTCACCCAGGCTGGAGGGCAGTGGCATGATCTCAGCTCACTGCAACCTCTGTCACCCAGGTTCAAGCAGTTGTCCTGCCTCAGCCTGCTGAGTAGCTGGGATTACAGACACTCACCACCATGCCCGGCTAACTTTTGTATTTTTAGTAGAGATGGTGTTTCACCATGTTGGCCAGGGCAATCTCAAATTCCAGACCTCAAGTGATCCACCTACCTCAGCCTCCCAAAATACTGGGATTACAAGCGTGAGCCACTGCACCCGGTCTTATTCTGTCATCTTTGTTTAACAACTGGATTCATCTAACATGTACTGCACAACTATGAATGTGTTAATAGAAATAAAATAGAAAAAATAAAATAGGAGTTTAAAAAGTATGTCATAGAGAAAATAATGTTTGGGTAGAAAATTATTAATGGCAAAATACAATGTAATGTTTAGCATGCTGATATAAATATTTGGTTAAAATGAACACAATTAATACAACCAAAACAGAAATAAACAGTAATGATATTGCTTGACAATTCTTCAAAAATATACAGTATACTTTTAAATTATATTTACTCATGTGATCTAAGCAAAAGCTACAGAAAGATTTGGGGGATTTGGGAGCACAGGATCACAATATGGAAGAAACAGAAAAAATGATGTCATCAGACTCAGGACTGCTCCCTTCTCTAAAGATATAAAGATATGCCACATCCAGAAATTCATAGAAAAGGAAGTTCTTGCTCCAGGCCTAAATCACTTTCCTAAATTAAATAACCAAATTATTCTCTATCCTTCTCTAATCTGAACACTTCAGGTTATTTCTAACACTCTCAAGCTGTAGATCAAAGAGCCCAGAAATACAACTTTCTGATATTATCCACTACGGTTTTAAAAGTCTATGTGAAAATGCAAATAAATAAATCAATATTTAAAAATAAATAAGTAAAGTCTATGTTAATGGACTAACGGTTAATATAATCTAATGGGAGAATGTCTTGAGACACGAGTCTGCCAAGAGAAGAAATGCAATCATCTTCTGGTTCCCATTCCCCGTCAAGATTGTCCATCACCCCTCCGACTGGGTGCCTAGAAAACACAGATGTGTGCATAATGGGAATAAGAGAATAAATAGAGAGAATCCTCAAGTATTCTAGATTGAGTACAAAGAAACTCATCTGATGCCTTGCAACTGCAGCTGCCCTTTCTAAGCTTTCTCTGCATAACTTAAAAGGAACTAAAAATGTTGGGGTTAGGGGAGACATACACAGGCACACACATGCTCAAAAACAGGTATTTTGATAAGCAAATGTTGATGCAAATGCTATTTTGGAGTGAAGAAACTGGAACAACAGGGACTAAACTGCTTGGTATAACAATATAAAGGAGTTTTCTTGGGTACAGAGAATATTAGTTTTATAACTGATTTCTCTTATTCAGATATAAAGGTTTGGGACCAGGGAAATGGAAGCCAAGCACCAACCTGGGAGTGATAAATGATCAATATATAAAAAAGGCTGGGGCGTCAGGAGAAAGACTGGTTTGTGAAGGGCCTGATGAGTCTAGAATTGGGGATATTAAGATTTAAATAGATATTAAAAGTTAAATCAAATTTTAAACACCAATATCATTAGGAATTGTAAAACTAAAAGGTTGTTTTTGTCTGTTTGTTTTAAAAGACAGGGTCATGCTCTGTCACCTAGGCTGGAGTGCTGTGGTGCCATCATAGCTCACTGCAACCTTGAAATCCTGGGCTGAAGTGATCCTCCCCCAT
>CAUYLG010013418.1:0-23088 GCA_963573385.1 Cacajao melanocephalus
GATTTGAAGCAATTCTGGAATCAAGTCCTGGTTCTAGTGGAGTGTGATCTTGAACAGGTTCCTGAACCCCCTGATCTTCAGTTTTCTTACCTGCCCCATAATGACAGTAAGGATCAAATGAGATCCTAGATCAAAAGCACCTAGCACATTTTCTGACATAGGCTAAGTGCCTAACTATAGGAAGCAGCTTCTAACGTAGCTCCCAAGGATGCCTCCCCACTGTGTGCACAGCCCTGTGTAATGCCCTCCCTTGGAGTATGGGCTGCATTGATTACTTGCAAATGCAGCAAAAGTGATGGAGTGTCCCTTCTGTCTGGCTCACACCCTCTGTCTCCATCACTGACTCCTATTCACGCTGATGAAGCCAGCTACCACATTGTGAGCTGCTCTGTGGAGAGGCCCACATGGCAGGGAACTGGGGGAAGCCTCCAGCCAACATCTTCATTCCAGTCTCTGCAAACCTGAGTGACAGGACCCAGTTGAACCTTACGTGGATCCTGACCTTTATAAACTGTGAGACAATGCCCCATGTTGTGCCAATGGGCACAGCTGCCTCAGCTCTGCCTCCTCCTGAGCCCTTCCTTGTCCGCCAGGCACTGCCATAATGAACCCAGAGACCTCTGTCCTTCCTGGGGACCAGGGTGGGACCAATCTAGACCTGGGGAGATGTGGGAATTCACTCAGCGTGGTGGCAAAAGTAGTAGAGAATATAGTCACAAACCTTCTTGAAAGGCCAAGAAGTTTGTATAGTTTCATTAGAAGTTTCAGCTGAAGGCAGCCTTATCTCCTTTACATTTAGTTAATAAGAAAAGCAAATTGCTAGGGTATGTAGGGGAGCTTATCTGAATAACTTGTTTACTCATGTGGTCTTAAAACTAATCTTTGAGTTGGATGGCCCTCTCAGGGAGAGGTGGACCAGGGATATTACCCACTAATGGTGTTTGCTTTTGTCATTGGAACCTGTCCTTTAATCTTTAATCTCTAGTGGTGTTGACTCAAGCCTTTGTCAATTAAACTTTACTAAATAAATGGAAGTCTCATTGGCTGGTGGGGACCAGCAGTTGCAACTGTTTACAGCACTCTCCAGGGAGTCTGTAAGTAGCCGTGGACACTCAGTTGAACTGGCAAAGCATAATATCTGTGTGTCAGTGTACTTTATTCATCTGTCATTAAGTCAGGGTCTGCATGACCCCCACAGGTGGTGACTCTGACAGGGAAACTGCCACAGAATACCCTTGATCTTGAAGGAAGAACCATCTCCTCCTTTAAGCAGCTCAGGTCCATCTGGGTTTGCTACTAAGTTGCATAGTGCCCAGTGTTCTCTCTAACGTATAAATTTCTCACCATTTCCAGCCAGTACCTTGCTGCTGTCCTTATACTCATCCCTGGCTTTCAATGGAAACAGAATAACTCACACCAGTCCTTGGATGTGGAAGTGCTTCAAATATCTCTGTTTCCAGTTATTCACCAACTCAGTTCGCCAGGCCTCTCCTCTGGGCCAGGGCTTCACTCCCTCCCATCAGCTCCCTCAAGGGACTTGGCCTCACCCCAGGATCAGCACCCCTTAGCACCAGGGCTACAGGCCTTCAGGATCCGCAGCAGTCCCATTCTGCATTGCTATAAAGAAATGCCTAAGGCTAGGTAACTTATAAAGAAAAGGTATTTAATTGTGGTCCTGGTTGGAGCCTCAGGAATCTCACTGTCATCGTGGAAGGCAAAGGGGAGCCAATGTGTCATGTGGCCAGAGCAAGAGATAGGGGGAGGTGCCACACTCTTTTAAACAATCAGCTCTCCCTTGAACTAACTGAGCAAGAATCCACCTAGCACCAAGGGAATGATGCTGAACCATTTGTGAGGGACCTGTCCCCATGATCCTAACACCTTTCACCAGTTCCTCCATCAACAATGGGAACCACATTTCCACATGAGATTTGGAGGGGACAAACATCCAAACCATGTCAGTGGGCCAGTGCCCCATCCAGTTCTGCCTAGGGTCATACAGGAGAGGCAGCAAGTGTGCAGCCACCAGCCTCCTCCTATCACCTCCAGCTCCTCCACAGTTCCTCCTCCCACATCTCACACTCTTCTGACACCCAGTTAAAGAGGAGGCCTATGCTCTCCCACAGAGCATCCTGGGGCACAGCACAGACACCTGAACCAGCCCACAAAAGGCTGCTGAGGAAAGCCAGATGAGGCTGTGCTGCCAGAGCCCTCTAAACAAGCCAGGGCACAAACGCCACATCCCAGCAGGTCCCCAGACATGGTGACCACTTGTCAGTAGCAGAAAGGGTAGAAGTGCACTCTCTCCTTCTCCTAGCTCCACCCGCTTCCTTTATGTACCCATGAGATGCTGATGTTTCGGGGTTCTTTGAGTCTGAACGACGAGGAGTGCAGTCTAGCCTGTCCTGGAGTAATGTGCTGGCTGGGGAATGGAGACCAGTGATACCCACTAAGTAGAGGCTGCTCCTGGTGAATCTTTCCACTTGGACAGAAGCCAGACAAATTTCCACCTTTCTAACTGCAGTGAGTGCTAGGACACTGCTGTGATTGGCAGCTGTGCCTTCTCTGAACCAGGCTCCCTGTTCACAAATCCACACTAAGTGAGGGTGATTGTCAACCAACGTGGCCTACCCCATCCAAGTAAAGCCATTCACAGGACTCAAGACTGTCCCGAGGAGGAGGGGATGAGAGAGACACTGAGGTGAGACAGTCAAGGTTTGGGGCAGTCATTGCCACTAGATACAGAACCCCCATTATGGGGGAAGATGCACCTCTGTGGTCAGGTGCAGGGGGAGGGCTGGAGGGCAAGCAGGTCAACTGAACTTGCTCAGGACCTTCACTAACTCTCCCCTGGGGAAGAAGATGACCATCCAAGGATCAAATATTTCTGAAGGGGGGTGTTGGTCATGGTGTTAAAGCTTCTGGGAAAAGGCCATTGGACCGTCCATGTTCCAAGGTCTTTCCCGGATAGTGGGCAGTGGCCCAAAGAGGCCAAAGGTGCAGGGACCATGGGAGAGAGCTGCTTTCAACTCACACACATGGCCTCTTCCTGAGAGGTGGATCCCACCGCCACGGAAGTCTGACCTGCAGACCCTGACTTAACAACGGATGAATTAATGCACTCTTACACCATTACAGTGTTTCAAGTGGCCCTAGCCACTATTATTATTATTAAATCTATTTAATAATATATAGATTACTATTATTATCATTAAACCAGCTGATTATTAAATCTTATAATTAGCTGCTTTCATAGGACAAAATGGAACCAATCAACCCAGACCCTCTATCTGTCCACACTTTTATTCATAACAGAGGTCTAAGTTAACACACTTGTGAATGATTAACATGGTTAAGAGAATGGTTTTACGGCTGACAAAAGCTTTAGGTTTCAGGTCCCAGAGTAAATGCTACTAACTTGATCTTCCCTGAAGAGGCCACCCAGCACAAAATTAACATGAATAAACGGTTAGAGTGGAGACAGATGGGTGTAGGGTAAGGCCTTTGATCATCTCTATCTCTCCATAACTTAATGGACTGGCCCCCTTGGGCCTGCCCCAGTAAAACCTTTTGGCCTTCTAAAAGATTTGAGACTAATCAATAACTTTCCATAATATATGCTTAATATTTTCTGTAATATTTTGCCTACCACCCCAAGTGAATCTCGACATCTTGCCAGGGCAGCCACCTCACAGACCTAGAACCTGGGGCCACCTGCCCTCCCCAACAATGAGCTCCCACACTGCACCCAACATCTATACGGTGACATTCCCACACCCATACTCCTCAAAGGAAGGCGCCCCACAGGAAGTGTCTTAAAATCCTAAAAGTCTTGTTTCTCTTTCCCTAAAATATAACCTGCTCATACTGTACTTTCATAACCAAGGAAGAACATTTGGGGAAATGTTTTGAAAGGCACCACTTCTTAACCCCAAGGCACCATCTCCTTCTCCTCAAGTCGTCTTCCCTGGTGGCTGCCCAAGCAGAACACCCCAAGGCTGGAGCTGCAGGCCTGACCCCATGACCACCTCAAGGTAGTCAGGTTTCTGGGTATTAAACCCACTTAATGACTGTGAAACCCAAACCCCAGAAGGGTTATGTGACCTGTGAAAGGTCACACAGCTAATCAAGCGGCAGGGTCTGGACTCCTGACCATAAGCTCATGACTCATCACTACCATCACAGCCATTCTCCCATCCCACTGTGTGGCCCCAAGCACGTCAACTTGAGTGCACTCTACTCTCACCCAGAACTGCTCTGCAGGTCCAAGAGAGAGGATATTCAAGATTGGCTTGATTCTCACTACCCTATGTGGTAATGAGGAAGTTACTGCAAAAGGCAGTCCACACGTTCTAGAGTTAGACACTCCTTCTGATGCGGAATCAAAATCTGGGCAGCTTATCTGCTGGTCACCCTCAGGACAATGGGGATGAAGCCTCATATGCACCCCGCCTCATGTCTACAGCTCTCCAGGATCAACTTCTTTGAGAAGTGCTTGGCTGTGAACACTATTTGTAAGGAAGGGGAACGCAAAAGACAAGCCTTCAAAGAGGAAACCAGCCCTGTGGCCGGAAGCCAGGAACCCTGGAGAGAGGGAGCAAATGAACATTCCATGCTGGCAAAACACCAGGCACGTTTTGAAAATCCAGACCTCTAACCTCATTTTTGACATCCCAGCCAGCCTGTGCTAAGGCATAAACACGTACATGGGCACAAACCGCAACCACAGGAATTTTGGTAAGTTAATTACACACAACTACCTAATGCTGGTAATGTTTTGGTGAATTAAAGGAAGGCAACAGCAGAATGTGCGTGTCACCCAAGTGCCAGATAGGAGATAAGTGGAGACTTCTGGGTAGTCTGATATACTATCGTCCACGTCCCTGGCATTTGTGTTGGTGCACTGGAAGAAGCAAACACATCTTTCAGCTTTTACAGACTGAATAAAAAAGAATGAAGCATGCCTGGATCTAGAAAATAGCCTCAAAAGCGCAAATCTAAGAGTTATTGGCCTTAAAGAGGAGGTAGAGACAGAGATGGGGTGGAAAGTTTACTCAAAGGGGTAATAACAGAGACTTTTTCAAACCTAGAAAAAGATATCAATATTCATGTACAAGGAGGTTAAAGGATACCAAGCAGCTTTTACACGAAAAAGAAGTCCTTCAAAGAACTCCTTCAAACATGAAGAAGATATAAAGATTTTCCCACAGGAATAAAAGCTGAAGGATTTCATCAACACCAGACCTGTCTTACAAGAAATGCTAAAGGGAGTTCTTCAATCTGAAAGAAAAGGACATTAGTGAACAAGGAAAAATTATCTACAGGTACAAAACTCATGCATGGTAGTAAGTACGGAGAAAAACACAATATAACACTGTAATTATGGTATGTAAACTACACATATTTTAAGTTAAAAGATGAACTGATAAAAAATAACTATAACTTTTCAAGACATAGACATTACATAAGATATAAATAGAAACAACAGAGAGTTAAAAAGCAAAGAGACGAAGTTAAAATATGTTTTATTAGATTTCTTTTTGCTTTTGTGTTTATGTAATTAGTGTTAAGTTGTCACCAGTTTAAAATAATGGGTTATAGAATAGTATTTGCAGGCCTCATAGTACCTTAAATCTAAAAACATACTATGCTACACACAAAAAAAGGAAAAAATTTAAAATATATCACTAGAGAAAATCACCTTTACTAAAAGAAAGAAGGGAGAAAAAAATGAACAAGAAGACCAGAAAACAAATAACAGAAAGGCGGAAGTACACCCTTACTTATCAAATAATGACATTGAACGTAAATAAACTAAACCTCCAATCAAAAGACATAGAGTGGCTGAATGGGTTTTTTTTTTAAAAAAAAAAGACCCAGTGATCTGTTGCCTACAAGAAAAATACTTCAGCTGTAAAGACACACACAGACTGAAAATAAAGAGATGGACCAGGTGCTGTGGTGGTTCACTCCTATAATTCCAGCACTTTGGGAGGCCAAGGCAGACAGATAACTTGAGCCAGCAATTGGAGACCTCCTGACTACCATGGAAAAACCTCATCTCTATTAAAAATATAAAAATTAGCAAGGAGTGGTGGCACATATCTGTAATTCCAGCTACTCTGGAGGGTGAGGGATGAGAACTGATTGAACCCAGGAGGCAGAGGTTTCAATGAACCGAGATCCTGCTTGGAACACAGAAGTCGATTCTGTCTTTAAAATAAAAAAAAAGGCAAATAGGGTCATTATATAATGATAAAGGAATCAATTCAAAAAAGAGCACATAGCAATTATAAATATATACACCCAATACTAGAGCAGCCAGATATATAAACCAAATATGTTACACTTAAAGAGCGAACAGTCCATGGGAGGTGCTTTTTTAATGTTCTTCACTCCCTCTCATCACACTATTTTGCAGTGTCATGTTTCCTTTCTGTTTGTGCACTTGGCACAAAAAATGATGGATTGTTCTTCTCTCATAGGTAATAGAAGCAGAAGCAATTATCATGTATACTACCTGGTAATAAATGTGTGCTTTGTTTCACGGGAAATGTTGGAGTCCTTTCAACTGGTTTACTTGGGCTTAAAAATTACTGAAATGCACATTTTTGTTATCGCTTTTTCAGTTCTTTTTCCCTCCATCTCTGGTCCTCCCGTGCTGACTGAGGTAGAAAAGTTTCACTGATATGGTTTGGTTCTGTGTCTCTATCCAAAACCTATCTTGAATTGTAATCCCCATACTCCCCATGTGTCAAGGACATGAACAGGTGAAAGTAATTGAATCATAGAGGCAGTTTCCTCAATGTTTTTCTTGTAATAGTAACTGAGTCTCATGAGATCTGATGGTTGTATAAGCATCTGGCATTTTCGCTGCTTGCACTCACTCCATTCTGCCACCCTGTGAAGAAGGTGCCTGCTTCTCCTTTGATTTCTGCCATGATCATAAGTTTCCTGAGGCCTACTCAGCAATGTGGAGCTCTGAGTCAATTAAACCTATTTCCATTATAGATTACCCAGTCTCGGGTATTTCTTCGTAGCAATGTGAGGACAGACTAATTAACTTACTCGCCAGAGTTCCAAGGGGAAGACTGGAGGATCTCAAAAGTCTGGCCACGCTGCTCACTTAGAGAACTAATTAGTGAAGGTGGACTAAATCACCAAGCCCAAATGACATCACAGACAGGAGGGTAGTCCCCTGTCAAGCAGAACTCAGGCTGTGGAAGGAGGCAAATATGAAAGTGACAGCTAAGAGGGGAAGCCTGTGTGTGGCCAACGAGATACGATGCCCCCTTGAGATAGACCCAGATTTGCAGTAAAGTCAATGACTGAGAGCCTTCTAGAATCCACAGTGATTTTTTCCTGAAAACTGTGACAGAACAGAGTCCAGACAGCAGGTGTGGGTGCAGGTGTGAATGGTTAGTATGGAGGGAAAGGAAGTGGGTGACAATGAGACAGTAAAGATGGACATTTACAAAAGAATGGTGGACTTCACCGGGTAAAACTCTGGAGAGGGGTCAACCCAAGCTCAAGTATATTTCTGAGGACAAATTGGCAGATGTCCTGAATGGGCTCATCCAACACCCATTACGCTTGTGTCCTAGGATGCTGTATTAGTCCATCTCACATTCCTACAGAGAAATACCCGAGACTGGGGAATTAATAAGGCAGAGAGGTTTAATTAGCTCACATTCTCACAGGCTCTGCAGGAAGTATGGCTGGGGAGACCTCAGGAAACTTACAGTCAGCACAGAAGGTGAAGGGGAAGCAGGCACACCTTACATGGCCAGAGCAAAAGGAAGAAGGAGAGCAGAGAGGTGCTACACACTTTTAAAAAACCAGATCTCGCAGTAACTCACTCACAATACCCAGAACAGCAGTTAAGGTAAAATCTTCTCCCAGGATTCAATTGCCTGTCAGCAGGCCCCACCGCCAACATTGGAGCCTACAATTTGACATGAGATTTGAGCGAGGACACAGACTCAAACCATATCAGATGCCTTCCTGTACTGCAGGGGATGAAAAGCTCGAAACTACATTTTCCAGATGTATTTCAACTGAGTCATTTCCCATACGCAAGATTTTCATTAAAACTGAGTAACATGGGGGTTGAGGCAAGGTGCAGGGTTTGTCTTTTGGGGCATGGAATGCAAAAAGTAATCGCATGGTCATGACCAGCAGCTCCTGACCTTGCAGATTCGTCTTTGGCACAGGCAGCAGCTCTCTCCACAGCCCAATTCTGCAGTGTGGCTGTGGAAGGCATTTCTGGGATCTCTGGCTTGAGTTTGTTTTTTCAGCCCTACCAAATATTCTGTGGTGAGCAGTTATGATAAACCTACCCCCAAAGGCCCAGGGAGCTCAGAGGTTTAAGAAAGAGGCTGACAAATCTGCTTTCTTAAAGAAAAAAACAACAAAAAATGAAAGAAAAAAAAACATTGAATAGGGAGTTACAAACAGAAGTGATGTCTCAGGCAGCTGCAAGATGATGAATTCCTGCACCTTCCTCTCACTAACATACTTTCTATAGCAAGCTTTTTGGTTAGATAGACATCTTCATGAGGGTCTATAGGCACTGTTATCTCTGCTGTGGACAGTGTTTAAAGACCTTGCTGTAGCTGCAGGAGTCAAACATCAATCACCCGAATGGTTTTGCTTCAAGATGGCATCATTCTTGCCATGTAACAGGCTAGTTTTCTACAACAAAAAAATATATAAAATGTATCCTTTAGTACACCTTTTTGTTTGGAAAGTAGGCTTTGACTAATGCAAAGCAATATAAAATTAGTTGCGGGCAATAGACGGTAAAGAAAAATGTAATATGAAATTCTCTCTGACCTGGGTGGATCTTATATTTTTATTTAATTGGTTTAAAAGTTATATTTTGTAATAAAAGGAATCTGAGGCAGTTACAAATGTTACTATTGTATTATGAGACAGTATGTATCAATTGTAAACATGTACCTAACTTCTCACCTGTAGTCACCTGGAACAAAATACCTGTTAAAGATAAAATGCTTCCAGATTGAAGTGGTTACTGTTATTAAAAAATTATAGGGGAGGAGGCATAGTGAATATGAGATTTATACGGTATTCTGCTGAAGACAAGTTCAAGGTTAAAATTTTTCAGTTTAAGAAACGTTTTAAAAACCAGGGACTTTCTATGCTTATCATAGAATAATTTCTTATTTCCTATAGTCAAAAATTAGATATTATGGTCCTATGGGTTGTCAGATTTGAAAGTAGGTTGAATTCTCAGCCTTCTGAATTTTACTGTGTTAAAAGGCAGCACATTGATTAGGAAAAAATAAGACCCTGAGACCAGCCAAAATGGCCAAATAGAAACAGCTCTGTTCTATGGCTCCCACTGAGAATGATGAAAACGGTGAGTGAATCCTGCATCTTCAATTGAGGTACCAAGGTTCTTTCACTGGGACTGACTAGGCAGTTGGCATGACCCGCAAAGGGTGAGGAAAATCAGGGTGGGGTGATGGCAAACCTGGGAGCTGCATGGGGAAAGGGGAGCTCCCTACTCCAGCCAAGAGAGGTGGTGAGGGATTGTACGACACCTCCCTGAAAACCATGCTTTTCCCATGGATCCTTGCAAGGGGATCAGAAGCTGCCCTCATATGCCCACTCTACTAGGGCCTTGGGTCCCAAGCACAGAGCTGTGCAGATTCATCATGGTTGCTCAGGTAGGTGGCCACTTAAGCCGGCACTGAGACACAGGAGTATTTGTGTACTCCAGCTCTGGGAACCCTGGGGAGGCAGGAGATCCATTCACTTCCGTTGGAAGGGGACTAATGTTAGGGAGCCAAGCAGTCTCGCTCCCACAACGCCCCACAAACTAAAACCCACCGGCTTGGAATCCCTGCTGGCCAGTGCAACAGGCTGAAGACTGCCTAAGAAGACCGAGTTCCCAGAAGGAAGGAGTGGCTGCCATCACTGCAGCTCCAGTAGGCCATTTGCCCCTGCCACTGATGCCAGTGAGACTGGGTGGTTTGGACTGGAAGCATACCAAACTGGATTTAGACTGGAAGCGTACTATAGTGAGCATTTACTGTAGTATTGCTAATGAACTATTGCAAGTTGTTACCACAAAAATAGAATCCCTACCTCTGCTTAAAAATCAGATATCCCTGACAGTTATGGAGCAAGGACTTTTGTTTGACATGCCTGTTTTAGAGGCACTATGGGACACAAGTGAGACAATGTGCCAGGTGCCAATTGAGTGAATGATCAAATCATCAAAATTATCAAAGCCATCCATTTATCAGAAACTTCTTTCTTTTAACTATGAATAAGGCTTAAAGCAATTCATATTGTATAGGATGGTTTAAACTGATTTTAAAGATTTCTGTGTCATTTTAGTTAACAGGTTTTCATTATTTCTTCCAAGGAGTGCCTTAAGCAATGTTTAATTTTTCTCTACCCAACTCCCTGCTAAGAGAAAGAAAGACAAGTCAGTTTATAAGAAGCTAGAGTTGCTAATTCCTGAACGTGGGGGATTGAGAGGCAGAGAGAGGAGTAGAATGATGGGGACAGGAGGAGCGAATGACTTTCAGGAAAGAAATCTGAAGCCAGAACCTTTTCTTCCCAAAGGTCCTTGTAACATATCTGATTCAAATCATTCCAAACTTTATCAATTATTGATAGAAATAAATATTTTATAAATTTAGCAAATTGGTCATTCAGTGATTTGCTCATTCATGAAATGGATTCTCTGGCAAACTGTCTTTCAACAAATTGGTTTTAGATGAATTGACCTTTGGGCAAATTAATGTGAGGCTTACAGCTTAATGGTCAGATATTTGGCTTTGGGGCCAAGCTGTCTGTGTTACAACCCTAACTCACTTTCTGACTGTGCAGGCTCTTGAACAGGGACTTAGCCTCTCAGTACCTCAGTGTCTTTATCCATGAAAATGGGAGTAACTAGAACACCTTTCCTCATAGAGTTGTTGAACAAGACAATGAGTTAACACACTGACAGCACTTAGAGTGGTGCTGGCATTTGCAAGTGCTCAAAGCAGCACTGAGTAAACTTTTTCTTACATATCATTAGCCAGACTAGTGTTAGATGCTCATCTCAACCCTAATACCAGGTATCTCTTCTTGACACCTGAACCAGTCAGGGTTCTATCAGTAAGAAAAGAAATGGCACTGGGGGAAGAAATTGATGGTATTGATTGCTGTATCTTCTCCTCTCCTTACTTTTGATCTCCTTTTTGGGGACACTAGTTACCCATATATTTGATCTCCCTCA
This sequence comes from Cacajao melanocephalus, assembly GCA_963573385.1. Taxonomy (NCBI): domain Eukaryota; kingdom Metazoa; phylum Chordata; class Mammalia; order Primates; family Pitheciidae; genus Cacajao; species Cacajao melanocephalus. Next base: position 11,261 of record CAUYLG010013418.1, read on the forward strand.
TCAGTCCATAGTGTTAAAAGCAACAGAAAATGAACTAAGACACCCTCCTTCCTCTTGTCGGGATGTTACTCTTAACAGAATACCTGAAACTAGGTAATTTATAAAGAAGAGAAATTTATTTTCTTACAGATAGAGAGGCTTAGAAGTCCCAGGTTGATGAGGCACACGGAGTGAGAGCCTTCTTGCTGGTGGGGATCCTGTATCATGTCCTGAGGTGGCGCAGGCTATCACATGGCAATTCTCACTGCAGCAGCATCACTTGGCGAAGGACTTGTGATGAGAGTAAAGGCAGGATGGACATCCAGCTATGAAGCTGGAAGGATGCAGGGGCTTTAGATACCCTAGGAAGGAAAGAGAACCTTAGTCTAAGGGGCCTGAGTGAGCATGCTAGTGTACTTGCTCAGATCTCTCTTCCTCTTGTAAAGCGATCAGTTCCACTCTCATGATCATCCATTAATCCATTAACCCATCGGAAAAGAAAACTTTAGACAAATTACATTTAACAGAATTTAACCGAGCAAAGAACCATTGAGAATTAGGTAGCCTCCAGAACCAGAATAAGTTCAGAGCAATTCCTGGGCTGCCAGATGGTCAGTTAATATTTATGGACCAAAAAAGGAAAGTGACAGACAGAGACTGGAAGTAAGGTACAGAAACAGCTTGATTGGTTAAGAGGTAACCTATCCTGTTCAAATGAGCGAACTCCCTCCACAACTGCTCCCAGATTTCTTATCCATTAAGTTGTAAACCTCACATCAATTTGTCCAAAGGTCAATTCATCTAAAACCAATTTGTTGAAAGGCAGTTTACCAGAGAATCCATTTCACGAATGAGCAAATCACTGAATAACCAATTTGCTAAATTTATAAAATATTTACTTCTATCAATTATTGATTAAGTTTGGAATGATTTGAATCAGATAACATTATAAGACCTTTGGGAAGAAAAGGTTCTGGCTTCAGACTTTTTCTCTGGCTGCCATTCATCCCACCTTCTTCCTGTCAGTCTCCTCCTCCCTCTGATCCTCAATTTCCCACTTTCAGGAATCTAGCTTCTTATGAACTGAGTTGTCTTTCTTTGTCTTAGCAGGGAGCTGGGTAGAGAAAAATCAAAGTGCTTAAGGTGCTTTTAGAAAGAAACAATGAAAACCTGTCAACTAAAATGACACAGAAATATTTAAAAGCTGTTAAAACCATTCTATACAATATGGGTTGCTTTAAGCTTTATTCATAGTTAAAAGACAGACTTTTTGGTAAACGGATAGCTCTGATAATGTTGATGACTTGATCATTTACTGACTTGGTGCCTGGCAGGTTAGCTCACTTCTGTCCTACAGCACCTCTAAAACAGACATGTCAAACCTGAAAGTCCCAGCTCCGTAGATGTCAGGAACATATCTCTGACTTTCAAGCAGAGGTATGGGATTATATTTTTGTGGGATCCACTTGAAATAGTTTATTAGCAGGAACTCAGTAAATACTCACTATAGTAGCAAACGCCCAGGGAATAATGTTTTTGTTCTATGATTTTAATAATAAGCAGATAATATGCATTGATTGGAGATATCAATAATGCTGAAAGGTAAATTTTTTTCAGGTAAAAAAAACACCAATTTTACAGATCTATTAGTTGTTTCCTGGCAACCTTTTGGTTAAGAATAAGGTTAACTGTCTTGAACTAGTGAACAAAGACTTCAAATTAATCGAGTGTTATACAGTAAATGTGTGTAAATTACCATTCTTTGTATTAAAGTTTTTTTTAAAAGTTTATAGAACCTGATGTGAAACTCGTTTTTCACCTTAATCTCAAATCAATTATTTAGTTTCAGAAAACAAAAACACCCATCACATTACCTTACATTTATAGGTTTGAATGTTAGTTTAAATAATCATTGGTTCCTTGTTTTACTGTTTTGTTTTTATTTGTATTATATACATTTTTTGGTTTATAATATAAAACCTATAGGCATAAGACATTTATACATAGTTTTATGTTTGTAGGTCTTTAAGTAACATTTTAATAAAAATAATTTAAATCAACACTTAGTAACAAAAATTCTTTTCTTTAAAAGAATGTTTTTTACTATAGAAAATTTTTATTGAATTATTACAATAAATAAAGATAAATTCTTAATAAATAGATTATTAATAAACAAAACACAAATACCAAACTGACAAAGTAAAGCATAAAAACTACAGGAGAATGCCATTTACAAATAATGACGGAAAATTCGCAAATAAAAATATTATCCAACAATAGCACGTTAAAGAAATAATACATCAACTGAGGTGTATCCCAATTTTAGGAAAGGTTCAATAATAGGAAATCTATTAATGTATTATTAATACATAAAAAAGCAAAAAAAAAAAAAAACCAACATGATATATTTACAAATGCAGAAAGGGAGAGAATAACATTTGACATTTTGTTTTTGATAAGACTTTTGATAAAATTAGAATAGGTACATACTTTCTTTTTTAAGTTCCAGGGTACATGTGGACCTGCAGGTTAGTTACATAGGTCAATGTGTGCCATGGTGGTTTGCTGTACCTGTCAACTCATACATCACCTAGGTATTAGGTCCAGCATGCATTAGCTATTTTTGCTAATGTTCTTCCTCCCACCAACCCCATTCCCTGCCAGATTTCAATATTCTACATGTGGCTAGCCAGTTCTCCCAGCACCATTTATTAAATAGGGAATCCTTTCCCTATTGCTTGTTTTTGTCAGATTTGTCAAAGATTAGATGGTTGTAGATGTGTGGTCTTATTTATCAGTTCTCTATTCTGTTCCATTGGTCTGTGTGTCTGTTTTTGTATGAGTACCATGATGTTTTGGTTATTGTAGCCTTGTAGTATAGTTTGAAATCTGGTAGTGTGATGTCTCCAGTTTTGTTCTTTTTGCTTAGGATTGTCTTGGCTATATGAGCCTTTTTTGGTTCTATATGAATTTTAAAATGGTTTCTTCTAGTTCTGTAAAGAATGACAATCCCAAAGTGCTGGGATTACAGGCATGAGCCACCATGCCTGGCCCTTCCTAGCTTTTTGACATGAGCATTTAGTGCTATAAATTTTCCTCTTAACTCTGCTTTAGCTGTGTCCCAGAGATTTTGGTACTCTGTCTTGTTGTTCTCTTTGGTTTCAAAGAACTTCTTGATTCCTGCCTTAATTTCATTCTTCACCCAGGAGTCATCTAGGAGCAGGTTGCTCAATTTCCATGTAGTTGTGTGGTTTTGAATAAGTTTCTTAAATTTGAGTTCTAATTTGATTGTGCTGTAGTCTGAGAGACTGTTCGTTATGATTTCAGTTCCTTTGCATTAGCTGATTAGTGATTTACTTCCAATTATGTGATCAATTTTAGAGTAAGTGCCATGTGGTACTGAGAAGACTGCATATTTTGTTGTTTGGGGTGGAGAGTTCTGTAGATATCTATCAGGTCCACTTGATCCAGAGCTGAATTCAATTCCTGAATATCTTTGTCAGTTTTCTGTCTTGATGATCTGGCTAATATTGACAGTGGGGTGTTAAAATCTCTTACTATTATTGTGTGGGAGTCTAAGTCTCTTTGTAGGTCTCTAAGAAATTTTTTTTTATCAGTCTGGATGCTCCTTTATTGGGTGCATATATACTTAGGATGGTTAGCTCTTCTTGTTGAATTAACCCCTTTACCAGTATGTAATGCCTTCTTTGTCTTTTTAAATCTTCCTTGGTTTAATGTCTGTTTTGTCAGAAACTAGGATTGCAACCTCTGCTTTTTTCATTTTTCATTTGCTTGGTAAATTTTCCTCCATCCTTTTATTTTGAGTCTATATGTGTCTTTGCATGTGGAATTGGTCTCTTGCATACAGCACACTGCTTGATCTTTACTCTTTATCCTGCTTGCCATGCTGTGGTCTTTTAATTGGGGCATTTAGTCTATTTACATTTAAGTTTAATATTGTTATGTGTGAATTTGATCCTGTCATCATGATGCCAGCTGGTTATTTTGCAGACTAGTTTATGTGGTTGCTTCATAGTGTCACTGGTATGTGTACTTCAGTGTGTTTTTGTAGTGCTGGTAATAGTTTTTCCTTTCCAAATTTAGTGCTTCCTTCAGGAGGTTTTGCAAGGCAGGCCTAGTGGTGATGAATTCCCTCAGCATTTGCTTGTCTGAAAAATATTTTATTTCTCCTTCACTTATAAAGCTTAGTTTAGCTTGATATGAAGTTCTAGGTTAAAAATTATTATTATTTTTTTTTTAAGAATATTGAATATTGGCTCCCAAAGTCTTCTGGCTTGTAGAGTTTCCACTGAGAGATCTGCTGTTAGTCTGATGGGCTTCCTGTTATAGGTGACCTGGCCTTTCTCTCTAGCTGCCCTTAACAATTTTTTCCTTCATTTCGATCTTGGAGAATCTGTTGATTATGTGTGTCAGGGTTGATCTTCTTGTGGAGTATCTTACTGGGGTTCTCTGAATTTTTTGAATTTGAATGTTGGTCTGTCTTGCTAGGTTGGGAAAGTTCTCCTGGATAATATCCTAAAATGTGTTTTCCAACTTTTATTCTTTTATTCCATTCTCTACTTCTCTTTCAGGTATCCTATCAGATGTTGGTTTGGTCTTTTAACAAAATCCCATAGTTCTCGGAGATTTTATTCATTTATTTTCATTTTTTTTCCCACTAATCTTGTCTGCCTGCCTATTTCATTCAGCAAGATAATCTTCAAGCTCTGATATCCTTTCTTCTGCTTGGTCTATTTGGCTACTGATACTTGTGTTTGCATTGTGAAGTTCTTATGTTGCGTTTTTCAGCTCCATGAGGCCATTTATGTTCGTCTCTAAACTGGTTATTCTGGTTAACAGCTCCTGTAGTGTTTTATCATGGTTCTTAGTTTCTTTGCAATGAATTAGAACATACTCCTTTAGCTCAGAAGGTCATTATTACCCATTTTCTGAAAACTACTTCTGTCAATTCATCTATCTCACCCTCAGCTCTGTTCTGTGCCCTTGCTGGAGACGTGTTGTGATCATTTGAAGGAGAAGAGGCACTCTGGCTTTTTGAATTTTCAGCATTATTGCATTGATTTTTTTTCTCATCTTCATGGGTTTATCTACCTTTGATCTTTGAGGCTGCTGACCTTTGGATGAGTTTTAGGTTTAGCCTATCTATTGGGAGACTGCCTTTTTTGGTGCCAGCTGTGACCAATTATTATTTTAGAGACACAATTTAGCAACCACCTGACCATCATCTGATGGTCACCTGACATTCCTGGCTGGGCGAGTCCTCTCCTGCCCTACTCCTGTCTGCCTGACTACCTACTGTAACATCATGAGTACTCATGAGCACGTAGGTTCTTTTCCACAGGGGCCAAATTTGGAAACACTTGAGGAGCTACTGGAACCTATGACCACTTAGATCACTTGGGAACTGCCCTATGAACGGCTCTATGGTTCAGTAAAAATCTGCTTGGAGGCCGGGTGCAATGACTCATGCCTCTAATGCCAGCACTTTGGAAGGCCAAGGAGAGCAATTCACTTGAGCCCAGGAGTTTGACACCAGCCTGGGCAATATGGTAAACTCTCATCTCTACACAAAAAAACAAAGATTAGCTGGGTGTGGTGGTGCACACCCGTGGTCCCAGCTACTCAGAAGGCTGGGTGGAAGGGCTGTTTGGGCCCAAGAGGCAGAGGTGCAGTGAGCCGAGGTTGAACCAGCATACTCCAGCCTGGGCGACAGAGTGAGACTCTGTGTCAAAAAAAAGTTTTTTCTTTTTTGAGAAAGATCTGCTTGCTTAATGAATGTCTTGCTTCATGGTGTCAAGATGAGAAGGTGCGTTCCATTTGGGAGGGTGCCAGTTTTGTTGAAGAAGGTAAAAATAAATCAGCTCAATGGTGTCTGTAGTGTGTGGCACGTTTGATGGTACGAATGTAGAACAGTATGAGCCATTTGCCACTGTAATTCAAAAACAGTATTCTAAGCGCTCCAACTGACTGCATGGACCCTTCTCACCCTTGCTCGACCAAGGAAACCTGCAAAACTAGGTCAGGCTCTGAGGGGAAGGGAGGTGGGACACGTCTCATTATACCCCCTCCCTCTAGTGTTTTGACACAACTGACTAGCATTCTCATTAAAATAGAGATCGTAAAACTGACAAAACAGACTTTTTGTAGCAGTAAGATACCAAATTCCAACCTGACTCTGGTATAGCCTCACATGATGGCCAGGTGTGAAGAAAATCAGTCTTTTGTGCACCTGGCAGATAGCCGGGCGTGAAGAAAATCAAAGCCTTTTGCCCCAGTAACATTCTTTGAAATGGCCCTGCAAAGTCCTCTCTTGTGAGGGAAATTTGCATTTTGTAGAGAATCTCCTTTCCCTTCTAGGTCATTTTCCAATCCAGGAAGGTTTAACTAAGAGTCTGACACCTTTTAAGGTCCAAAAAGTGGCATTTAGCATCTCTGAAGCCTACTAAGAGGTTTCATCTGTATAGCAAGAATCTTGGCTTCCACAACCCACCCTTACCTTAACTCAAGCATTTTTTTTTTTTGCTGACTTTGACTCTTTAGGCAAGGCTCGACTTTTGCAACAAATTGCCAATCAGAAGTCCACCTACAACCTGTAAGCTCCCCCACTTTCAGATGTCCCATCTATTCAGGCCAAACCAAGATACACCTTACTACACCTTACATGTATTGATCTGAGTCTTTGCCTGTAACTTGTCTCCCTCTAAATATTTTACAAAGTTTGGCTTTTTTTTTATTTTCACAACAGCAACCTGAGTCTCCATGACCAGAGTTATTATTTGGGCTCCAGCATGTAGGCATGATTAATTGTCCACATGGCTAACTTCAGGCATTCTGGAAGTCATCTGATAGCAGGTGAACCAGAGTTTCCACCCTAAATCACATTATTGACCTTTTGGCATGGCCAGCTACCGTAAGTCTGTCTGGTGTGGCCAGAACCCACCCTAAATCATATTAATAGGTGATCCAGTGATCCAAGGCCTCCAGTGAATCAAAGCAATTTCTATCAGGCATGACATTGCAAGGAATGAAAGATTACCTCCCAGCCAAGCGCAAAACCAGACTTTAGGCAAGGTTAAAGCCTTTTTCTATACACACCTGGAACCAATTGTTCTCTCAGCGTAAACCAAAAATAAAATACAAAGCCCTCCACTGAAACCGCCTTTGCAAAAATCATCACTGAGTAAATTATGTCAGTGAAAGAGATCAGACCTAACCTACCCCATCTTCCTTCTAATCTGCAAACTGTCTTTGTTAATTCCTGGGTATAGGCCGAATTAGCCTTGAGAAGGAATTCAGTTTATAGTTTAAACTCTGAAACAAAATGGATAACAGCCCTTTCCTGAAACTCCGCTTTTCGTCTGGAGACCAGTCTGCCCTCGTAGGACTAACAAATTAGCTGCAAGATTTATTTATCATGATTTAGGGGCCATGCAGCCTCTGGCTGCAAGAATCGGAAGCTCCCCAAATTGCTCCTGGGAATAACGTCACTGTTGTAAAACCTAAGATCAGTGCTTGAGATATTTTGCAGACCCTGCATTTCCATGCAGCAGATGACACCACCCAGACTGATAATCTGGCTCAACCAGTCCTGGGATCCCACCCAGGAACAGAAGTCCGCAAGAACTCACTTTGACCCCTTATGATTTTATCTTCAACCCAACCAATCAGCACTCCCCACTTTCTGAGCCCATACCTGCCAAATTATCCTTAAAAACTCTGATCCCTGAATGCTCAGGGAGACTGACTTTCTCGAACAGCTGGCTCTGTATGAATTACTCTTTCGCCAATGCAATTCCCCTGATAAATCGGCTCTGTGTAGGCAGCGGGCAAGATGAACCCACTGGAGGGGTTATACCACCCCAAACCATCTGAATGGACTTCTTTCTCTAGGCCAGAGCACTCCAAATTTGACCTTAAAGACTAGTTCAGGCCATGACAAGAAGTGGGGGTCAGACATGCCACATAATGCCTTCCTCTGTTTTGGAATTCAGAAAAAGCCTATCTGCATTTTTGTAGACCTTAAGTCTGATAAGAAACATTTACAATCTCTTCTCTCCAAAGCCTGCTACCTGGAAATTTCATCTGCATGATAAAACTTTGGTCTCTACAATCTGTTTTCCTAACCCAGACATTCCTTTCTATTGATAATAGCTCTCAACCCACTGCCAATCGGAAAACTGCTGAATCTACCTAGACCCTGGAGGTCCCTGCTTTGAGTTGTCCTGCCTTTTTAAATCAAACCAATGTATATCTTAAATGTATTTGATTGATCTCTCATGTCTCCCTAAAATGCATAAAATGAAGCTGAGCCCTGAGCACGTTGGGCACATGTTCTCAGGGTCTCCTAAGGTCTGTGTCGCTCATATTTGGCTCAAAGTGAATCTCCTCAAATATTTTACTGAGTTTGACTCTTTTTGTAAACACCAGTCATTGCTGAGAGACACCAAGTGCATGTTGGGGCACATTTTCAATACTCAGCTGAGTAGTTGACAAATCTTCCTTAATCTGTATTCCCTGCCTGCACAGAGCCCCAGGGTCAGCCAGGGTGAGAGTGTAGGGCTTTCTCAGGCCTTTACTAAGCATCAGCACAGTACCTGCAATGCACACAGCCCAGGAATGTGTGTGGTCTTCTAGATTCTGAGAAATATGTCAGAGCTTTCAAAGCCCGAGTGAACATCTCATTCAAAGCTTTTCCTTTCAAGCTTTTTGGCTACTCTATTGTTTGCATTTACTGTTATCCACTGCTGTACACAGTTACAAAGTTAAACAATTGCTAATAGTTACTTTCAACAAATGTCTTCTAATTAAAGGGCTTTTTGCACTGGGAGAGCTTTAAGATGCATCAAATACTGACATCATTGCAAGTAGGGTCTTCCTGGGAACAACTGAGAGGTCAAATAATGATGCTTGTTTGGGAATAAACCTTTAAAAGAGCTTCAACTCTTTTCTGCTCCCTTGAGTGGCTACTAGACTGCTGTTTTTCACCATGAATGCACACTAATATATTTCAAGGCAGAATGGAGTTGCAGAGTGGGATGTGGGACTGGAGAAAGTTATAAAACACAAATCTCATGCTCTGGTTTCTCTTCATAATGAATAAATCTTTCCCCTTTTACTAAAGATTTCCATGGAGAGGAACAATTATGAGTTTATAACTGAATTTTTTGATGTCCTGCTTAGGCAGGGCTCAAAAAAAAAAAAAAAAGAAAAAAAGAAAAAAACCCCTACAAATCTCTGTTCTTATTGAGATTAGAACTTTTCTTGAATTGCTGCAGGTTGTTGGATAATTTTCAGAATTCTGAAAAAGTTCTCTACAAAGTCGGAAAGTATTTCATTGCTTTATGGAAGAGAGGATTTTTTTTTTTTTTTAAATAGGAGCCAACTTTATTGAAAAACAGTCAGAGGTCTCCAGCAACCAAATGATGATTCAATCAAGAAAAAGCCACATTCAAAATAGTAGGAAATTCCATTGCATTTTTGTTCGAACTCACCCCAGCCCTTGATAGGTATGCTTTTGGTCTTGGGAAGGAGGCATCCCAATTCTCAATTCTTTCTCTCAAATTGAACTGGGGAGACAGCAGAGCACACTTTATTAACATTGTTCTAATCCGTCCAGGTGCTGCCTGGTGGAGGAATCTCAGGTATGGAGAAGGGAGACTTACCTGAAGATTTCTGGAGCAATGGATTACAGGTGGAGAATACCTTAGAACTTCTAAATTACTGTCCCGGTTGCTAACTCTTTCCTTCAAACGAGAGGGAGTACAGCAGACCTTATTTACAAGGTTCTAACTGGTTAGAGGTTGCCTGAAGGATTAGTCTGTAACTCAGATCTTTGTAGGGGAAAGCACCACACATTTGGGCTCTTTACTCCATCATTTCTATATACATGTTGAACTATAAACCTTTTAATATCAAAGCTGAAGTTATTCAGCATTTGTATACACCTCCTTTAATAATCCATTGCAACCACCCATTATTTGGTTATTTTCTGAAAATTTCGCTCTAATATATTTTAATTTAAGTATTAGTGTTAGTATTATTTACCAGCAAAGAGGCAGTTGGGTCTAGAGGAGGAGAGAAGGAAGAACAGATATTCAGGGAGCATCCTGAGGAGGAGTTTTAATTGTAAGCCTGCGGAATGAGGAGACAGGGGCAAATCTCAAACACACTTCCCCGAAAAGTTTGGGGATGGGATTTTAAGGGGTTTGGAATGGGCCAAGCCATGGGGATCATTGATTGCTCTGAGTGCAGAGTGAAGTCATGGCATGGGGAGATGCAGAAACTGCATTCTAATGCTGATTTACTGTCTCTTGTTTTTTTTCTTTTTTTGAGACAGAGTTTCACTCTTGGCCCAGGCTGGAGTGCAGAGATGCGATCTCAACTCACTGCAACTTCTGCTCCCCAGGTTCAAGCGATTCTCCTGCCTCAGCCTTCTGAGTAGCTGGGATTACAGGAGCCCTCCAACACACCTGGCTAATTTTTGTATTTTTAGTAGAGATGGGGTTTTGCCGTGATGGACAGGCTGTTCTTAAACTCCTGAGCTCAAGAGATCTGCCTGCCTTGGCCTCCTGAAGTGCTAGGATTACAGGTGTGAGCCATGGTGCCCAGCCTCTTTGGGAGTCTTAAAACTGGTTGGTGTTGGCTGGATATCAAAATCTTAAAAATGTCTTAATTATTAATGAAAGCCTTATGATTCTAACAACAGTGATTCTATCTATAGGAACAAAGAGAATGCAAATGGTCAGTATCCAGGGCTAAGTGACTTTCACTTACAAGGAAGTGGGTCAAAGTGCACCTGATTAATGTTTCATTGTCACTACATTTCTGTCCAGAACCCCATACGTCATTCTTAGTAATGCTGTGAGGATGTGGTTTCACTGACAGCTGTGCACCCTGCCACTTACCATAGGTGGGTACTTGAGTGAGTTATTTCATCTCTCTGGACATCTAGGATGCTGTATCACCTAGAAGGTGCATCTAAGGCTTAGACAACAGGGTTATTTTGAGAATTGATTTAATGAATATTGTGGATTAATTTAAATAATGCATATACAGCCACAGGATATAGCAAATATTCAGTAATTACATTCTTTGTGTAACCTAGTACTCATCTGGCACTTCTTATGGTTTGGGTTTCAAATAAAATAGATGTGACCACCCATCCCATATCACAGACATTCAGAGCCTTTCCCAAAATTTCTCTGAATTCCAGGCATTTAGGTTCTCAGGGTCACTAAATCCTGCAGACCTCTTATTCTTCCTAGACCCTATCATATCTTGATCAACATTTCTCTCCTATGTGGCACTTCCCCGCTGCTTCACACACTCTGCTGCTGCAGATCCAGATCTGTCTTCCTTTAATTCCCAAAACATTACCAGTAAGCACTGCTTGTGGTGGCAGAGATCCCAGTTACCCAGAGTTAGCAGTGGTAGCAACTTCAGTCCTTGCCTCGTTAGAAGAAAGAACTGGACTGAGGGGCATAAAGCAGAAAAAGGGACTGAGGCAAGGTTCAGAGTCAGAGTGAAAGTTTATTTAAAAAGGCTTTAGAACAGGAAAGAAAGGAAAATTCACCTGAAAGAGACCCGAGTGGGCACCTGAAGGTCCGAGAGAGAGAAAGGGAGTGCAAAGGGGCCTTTAACCTCGATCCTGGGACTTTATAGGCTCGGCTCTTTCCCATGACTGTTCTCCTAGGGTGGGCTTGCCGCACGGGCAGTGCTCTCCTTACCCTTTGGAACTGAGCTCACGAAGTGTGTTTAGAGAGTTATATGCAGCCACGTCTGAGGCTTTCCTCCTTTTTTTGGTGGAGTGGACGTGGAATATTATCCTT